>SJYC01074913.1:0-36623 GCA_006408675.1 Madoqua kirkii | reverse complement strand
TTATAACCATAACAAATACATTTTATAAATTGACAAATATTAGGACTTAATTTGAATAAAAAGTAAATTTAAGATTTACTAGCTTTTTTCCCTATAAACTTGCTTACATTCATATTTTTTTAATTCTAGCAAATTCCTTAGTATTTTGGGGGAGCATTTAGTTCGTTTAGTATTTTGGGGGAGCATCTGATAATTACCCTAAAGTGTTTTGTGTATTTAGTCCTTAAGTCATGTCCAACTCTTTTACAATCTTATGGATTGTAGCCCACCAGACTCCTCTGTCCACGGGATTTCCCAGGCAAGAATACTGGAGAGGCTTGTCATTTCTTTCACCAGGGAATCTTCCTGCCCCAGGGATCGAACCTGTGTCTCCTACTTGCCAGGTGGATTCTCTACCACCTGGGAAGCCATTCAGAAATTTACATAAGTTTATGCACATCATTTGCACTGAAGCTATACAGAGTTATCCCTGGAAGTTAATCATATATACCAGATGTCCATCTTCTCTTGTAAATCTACCAAGTCTCACAAAATCCTTGAATTTGCATACTCTAAAATTTGGAATTAAGGCCCATGTGGCCTCTGTCATGAGACACCAGAGTCACAGTTTCTATCTTTGGGTCGGAACAATCCCCTGGAGGATGAAATGGCAACGCATTCCAGTATTGCCTGGAGAATCCCATGGACAGAGGAGCCTGGCGGGCTACAGTCCAAAAGGGCCACTAAGAGTCAGACACGACTGAGGGACTAAGCACAGCACACAGCACAGCCTCTGTCACAGAACACTGTCACCAGGAGTGGGAGAACGTTCAGAGCTAACAAGTGAAAAGAAACTTCTGGAGCAGGTGGAAGGAGGACTCAGCTGTTTATGTCTAGCTCTTCGTCTTGAGAAGTGTTATGCTAACAAAATGATTTCTGTTACTGCTTCCTCACTCTGAAGTATGGAAATAGATTCTCAGACTTAGTCTTTCTTTTGATAGCACTTACTGTCTTTTTGGCCTCCAGCACTGAGAAGTTCCAGCCAGCAAACCCAGACTATAGACTCTCTGTTACTGAACAACTGATGTGTCCATTATTCAAATCATTATGGAGATGCTGAGTGAACAATGAAATTTAAAACTTTTTTGAAAAAAAATTACTCTCTTGCACCAGGGATGGTAACTCCTTTCACGATTTGCTGTCTTCACACCATAGAGTTTTCTCACTATCCTTCCAGTTACCAGACTGACTATTTTGTATCCAGTTAATTATTCACTGGGGCTTCCCAGGTGCCACTAGTGGTAAAGAACTCACTTGCCAAGGCAGGAGAGGTTAAGAGACATGGGTTCGATCCCTGGGTCAGGAAGATCTCCAGGAGAAGGGCATGGCAACCCACTCCAGTATTCATTATATTAAATTTCCTCTCTTCAAAAAAAATTTACACTCTCACCCCTGAAGCATTCCAATTCTTTCCATTTTTACGTTACTCTCCAGTCTTGTTGATAGGTAAATATATATTTGTGTAGCTGTGATTTCAGATCCCCCTTCTTAAGATAATGGCATTATTTAAAAGCTCATTTTCCAAAAGCCACTGTTGCTGTTTACATCTGTGGCTGACATTTAACTAAGCCAGTGTTCATAAACAGCAAGTATGAAGGGCCGGAGAAGAGAGCATTGTCATTACATAATCTTAGTGCTGATTACTGAAATCTCTAGCTTGTTATCTGACCTTCCCAGTTTGGCCTCAATTTTGTCTTCTGCTCATATTTTAAGGTATCCTGCCCCTAATATTTCATTCAATTTTGTGGGAAAATAAAGAGCTATAATATCTGACATTTTAAGGAAGCATATTAAAATTTTTTAAAGGCACCAAGAATTTCGTAGCTTATTTACAACAGACTGACAAAGCGTTGCCATGGAAGATGTGACATCATCAGGACAATGAACGTGAGAAAATTGTTAAGAGTGTTACAAAGGAGAAATAAAAAGGAAAGGAAAGCTTGAACTTGCCAGGAGGTCAAATCTCCTAGGAAATGAAAGTGTTAGGTACAGCTGAAGTCCCATGATTTTTCTAATTTAGTGTTCTAAGGATCATTAAGATGTAATTTTTATCTAGAGAGACTGCCGTGAAAGAAGTGTTGGTTTTCCTAGCTTAATTGTCTCTTATGAATTCAGATGTTATATATTACTTAAGCATACTTGGAAAGAATCTGTTAGATTCCTATTCAAATAGAAATGGAAAAATTAATTGAGAAGAATCTAAAGAAAATACATTAGAGGATAACATTTTGGTGATTTTTCTATGGTATTTTTAAGGCACATTTAAAACCATCTTACTGCTTCTTTTCTGTTTTCTCAAGTGGGAAAGTTATACTGAAAGGTTAATAATAGCCTATAAGATTTATAGAGAACATTAAAAGGATAGTTTTCAAATCTACATGTCTGTCATTCATCTTTCTCTGAGCATAAATTTTCATCCTTCTCTCATATGATGTCATAGATTGATGATGAATGCCCTAAGAAGTCATCTCATCACTCCTGCCTTCGGGTACAAATAAGTCTTGATCTAATCTGGAGGGGAAATTTTTATTGTAGAGAGCTAAGACGCTTTTCTAAATGTTGCCTGTTTTCCTTCTGGTTGGGTCAACCTGCTGGAACAACTTCAGAGTCTGCCTCTGGATTTCTTTTAGGGCGCCAGGTAAACCTGCCCCAGGTATTAACTCCAGAGATATCACAGTTCATCTTTCATATTTCCCATTTTCCCTGTTGGGGCCTCTTTTCTTCCAGGCCCCACTTGGTACCTTGCCTGTCACACACCTGTAATAACAGCCCTGGGCCAGCGCTGCAGGCAGGATGACTGAGCTGGCACTCAGAAGAAGATTCTCCCTGATGAACCTGGGCTTCGTTTCCATTAATATTCATTCTTTCTTCTCTCAAGTAGGCAATTTCCCTTTACTGTCCCCAGAAAATTCTGTTGAAAATCCCTGAAGTCTCAGAGGAATATGGCTTCAGTTAGTTGTCAAGTTTATTTACTCTGATATAGGAAGGAAATGTTTTCCTTTCCAGAGAAGCAGACTAACTTCCTTTAAACCATGATCTACTTCTGCGTGGCAATGTGCTTTTCGATGTGTGGCTCACAGGGTGAGCATTCCATATATGAGGTCAAGTGGACTCAGGAGTAGATGGACTAAAGTCGGGGACGCTGAAGGTAACATAAGGTAAGATCTTCTTTTTGCGTAGCTCTTTCCAAGGCTTTGGGAAAGGATTAAGCAATGTATTCACGTGCCATGTGTTTTTGCAAAATTTGTAAAATGAGAGATATTTAAGCTACTCTCAGTTAACAGGACTCTCTTGTTCCTTTGACTTACCCTGTGAAGATTTATGCCCGTGTGGTGTGTTAGAGTAGCTACAGTAGCTACGGATAGTATAGGATCCTGGTAAGCGGAAATTAAGTTAGTAATACAGTTAAAGTCTCACAGGGTATCTTTACGTACTTTGCAGTCATTTTTGTGACAAGTTAAGTTATAACCAGGTGTCCTGGTGAAGGAACAGCTTCCAGGAAAGATTGTAACTCCCACTATGTTGACCATCTGGCGCCATGACATAAAGCTGCAAAGTCAAGGTTTATACAACACAAATGGGTCCTATCACACCTCTGACCAAGATTGTGTAAGTAAGTGGTGGAGAAACATGTTTGAAATGTCCTAAGCTAGCGTATGGGAAATTCTTCCAGTCATCAGATGTACAAATCCATAAGTGGAAGATTCAGTTTGCCTCCAAGTCTAGGCAAAACCATAGCTTTCCAGTTGGAACATATATGATAAGGTAGCACATACAATTATCAACACATCATACAGGTCTTTCTTTTGTGATGGGAATTGTGTGAAACAGAATTGATCAAGATTCTTTAGATTTAAGGCACAAACTTGTAGCAGTATCAAAAACAGCAAGTATGTCTGTGTATGAGGTTGTGAAGATTCCCTAGTCTCTAGTCCCTAGTCCCTAGTCCCTAGTCTCTAGACTAGACATTCCCTAGTCTCAAAATGTGAAACAAATTTTGATCAACTACTGCAAGAAAGACTGATTACTTTTATATTTTCTTTACAGAAGATGATATTACAAAATAGCGGTTGCATAAAGAAGATACTAAAGAGCGTTAAGCCAAAACAAGTAGAAGAAAAGTGTAATAGTATGTTATGCAGTTCATTATTAAAAATATCATGTATTTTTTCTGAGTTTGCATTATTTACAGTATTCATCAGCATTAGAATGTTTTTAACTTATTGTAATTTCTGTTATCATCCTAACTTTTAACCTACTTTTACAGTCATAATTTTATATCCTTTTCTTTAAAGAAGGGCCCCCAATTAAGTAAGCTTTCATCTGTACAAACCTTGTACCTGCGTCTAAATGAAATGAGATGATCTGAGTCAAGTTGACCCCTGGCGTCTGACACAATGGGCTAATCAAATAAAAATGAACTTAGAAAAGGTAAAAATAGCCAAGGTGCTATAAACTAGGCAAGGAGTAAGATATATCTTTTATAAACATAAAAACATATTTCTGTCAGTGGATATGATGGTTTAGATGAGATTACATATGGGAAAGGGTTTCCCTGGTGGCTTAGATGGTAAAGAATCTTCCTGCAACGCAGGAGAGGTGGGTTTGATCCCTGGCTCAGGAAGACCCCCTAGAGAAGGAAACAACAACCTGTTCCAGTATGTTAGCCTGGAGAACTTCAAGGACAGAGGAGCCTGGTGGGCTATAGTTCATGGGGTTGCACAGTCGGACATGACTCAACACAGCAGGTTGGAGGGATATTAATGTTAAACATTTTTTAAAACTTACTTTTGAGGGGTTTTTGCCACCAGAATTTTTTTTTTTAATTCTTCCATTTATATTAGAGGAATTTTCTCTAAATTGACACAAGTCCAAACATATACCTAAGATATTCAATGGATTATTGAATTGTCTTTCCTACCTTCATTAGCAGGCTTCTGTCCAGGGGAGCCTACTCTTCATCTCAAATTTATGTACAAATTCAGCTCCTTGGAAAGTGAAACTAGTGTTAGTGACATGTCAAGCCATAGGTTATTACGGTATCCTGGAACCAGTTTTCTTGATACTGCCTCTATACATTCTTGTTAGGATGATTAGTTAATTCTTACTCTTCGTTCCAAAGGTCTGAATTTCCAGGGCAAGCAAAGGCACATTGTTGGCGGTAGATTCTTGCCTCTGGAATTTGCATTCCTTGTTATCCTTCTGAGATCTGGGAGTTTCTGATCCTATCTCCCAAATACCTGCCCAAAGCCCTCAACAGTGCTCTTCACTCTGGGTTTCTGATTGACTGACCTTCATAATGAAGGGTAATGGTGTTGCGGGAAAGGCTTGAAGAAACTCTCTTCTACTTCCACCACTGCTTCAGTTTTTATCTTTTTATTCTGGAATTAAACCCATTTTTTTCTGGAGTGTTTACTATCAGGTTTTCATTCTCCAGTATAAATTTAACAGAAAGGATGTAGGTGATTAATGATAATAACTGGGTTGAGACACCGCTAGAATCTTGCTCCGGCTGCTTTCTCTTTCTTTTGCTTGAACTCTGCTTAAAAAACAACAACAACAAAAAACTAGACAGTTTTGCTCAAACTGTGAAGGAGCACAATGACGCACTTAGAAAATCCAATGATGGGAAACAGATTGCATCTGTCAGGTTTTCTGCACACCTTAATGCAACATGGATGGGTATATAAAAAGTATCAAATTAAAAAAGTTTCCAGAGGATATGCAGAAGTTGCATTAGACTTCATTAAAAAATTTTTTTTCACAAATTTTATCCACTTGAGGAGCTATATTTAATCCACATGTTGTTTTTATTGCCACTAAGTATTTGAGATTAGTTAAAACTGCTGTGTGCTTTCCTGGTTGCTCAGTGGTAAAGAATCTGCCTGCCAATACAGAGATGTGGCTTCAGTCCTGGAATCGGGAAGGTCCCTCGGAGGAGGAAATGGCAATCAGTATTCTTGCCTGGGAAATCCCATGGACAGAGCAGCCTGGAGGGCTACAGAATTGGACATGACCCAGTGACTGAACACACATATTGTGTTTTTTGTGTTGGAAGAATGATTCAACAGAAGTTTGTGAACCGCTAAGCCAGTATGAGGAGAAGGCAATGGCACCCCACTCCAGTACTCTTGCCTGGAAAATCCCATGGACAGAGGAGCCTGGTGGGCTGCAGTCCATGGGGTCGCCAAGAGTCGGACACGACTGAATAACTTCACTTTCATGCATTGGAGAAGGAAATGGCAACCCACTCTGGTGTTCTTGTCTGGAGCATCCCAGGGACGGGAGAGCCTGGTGGGCTGCTGTCTATGGGGTCGTACAGAGTCGGACACGACTGAAGTGACTTAGCAGCAGCAGCAAGCCAGTATGAGTGATTTTCTGGAGATTGTTGTACTGGGTCAGAAAGATCAGCCTCCAGAAGGATGGCAGCAACCTGCCAAACAGCATAACCGGGCGCTTACTCGAGCTGATCAAGTCATGAGTCTTTTCTGTTTATTAGACTGTGTTCAAGAATTGAGAGGAGACTATGACCCATTGTCTCTCTACTGCATTTTAATCACCCACAAAAAGCCAAATTTCTTTCAGGCAAATGCTTCATAATCTGAAAATACTAACAGTGTAACACTTTTATTGAAATATTCCAGCAAACCATTAGCCAACTGTGTTAACACTTGCCACAGAATACTCAGGTTCCAATTGGCCAAGTGTGACCTTACCAGCATTTTAGGTAAGTTTGTATATGTGTCTATTATTAAATGTATTATCTGATATCAACATCATATGATTTATATATGTATATTGGTAATCCTTATGCACAAAAAGACTTTAACTCAAACCCCCAGAGAATTAAAAGAACTGGAAATCCGAAGTCGTGGGTTTTCTCATTTTGTTTTCTTATGTTGGTGCTGTTTAGACACTAAGTCATTTCCAATTCTGAGACCTCGTGGACTGCAAGGAAAGCATGCCAGGCTTCCCTGTCCTTCACTATCTCCCAGAGTTTGCTCAAACTCATGTCCGTTGAGTTGGTGATGCCCCCAACCATCCCATCCTGTCACTCCCTTCACCTTTGCCTGCAATCTTTCCCAGCATCAGGGTCTTTTCCAGTGAGTCAGCTCTTTGCATCAGATGGCCAAAGTATTAGAGTTTCAGCTTCAGCATCAGTCCTTCCAATGAATATTCAGGGTTGATTTCCTTTAGGGTCTCCTTGCAGTCTGATCTCCTTGCAGTCCAAGGGACGATCAAGATTCTTCTCCAGTGCCACAATTCAAAAGCATCAATTCTTAGGCACTTGGCCTTCTTTACATTCCAACTTTTACATCTGTCCATGACTATGGATGAATGAAAAAACCATAGCTTTGACTATGTTTGTTTTCTTATAGTTTTAATTATTAAAGTTGAGTCTGAGTGAACTCAGAGAGATGGTAATGAACAGGGAGGCCTGGCGTGCTTCAATTCATGGGGTCGCAAAGAGTCAGACACGACTGCGCGACTGAACTGAACTGAATACTTATAACTAAATGCTCATTTTAACAATAGTTGAACATAAAGAAAAAGGTTAATAGTCTTTCTGTGCTTCCTTTCCTAAATCACTGCCTTTTCGTAACTAAGACCAACAATGAGCTAGGTATTTTCTCATACCTTTCTCCAGGACAACACAGCTCTGTAGATCCGATTTTGCCCATAGCTAGCTGGGAAACAAAGTATGAGACTCAAGACTTCAGTTTCCTCTTGTAAAAATAAGGATGATTCAAAACTACAATGAGATACATTAAACTCACTAGGATTGTTAAAAAAGACAGGTAAAAACATTCTTGTGTTGGCAAGAATGTAGAGAAATTGGAAACCTAGTATACTGCTGATGGGAATGTAAAATGGGCAGCCATTTTGAAAAATAGCAGTTCCTAAAAATATTAAACATTGAGTTAATATATTTAATGTATCTTAGGAACAGTTTTTTAATATATTTATGTATATCATATAGCATTTAATATATGTTAGTTTATGACCTAGTAATTCTACAAGGGTATACATATAACAGAAAGGAAAACATGTCTACACCAAAATGAATGTTTATAGCCACGTTGTTAATCATTGCCAAGAAGTAGAAGCAACCTAAATGTCCATCAACTGGATAAATAGAATGTAGCATGTCCACAAAATGGAGCATTATTCAACCATAAAAAGAAAGAAGATACTGACATGAGCTATAACATGGATGAAACTTAAAAACATATGATTCCATGTATGAGAAATGTCCAGAACAGGCATATGAGAGACAGAAAGTAGATTAATGGTGTCAGGGGCTAGGGTATCAGGCTTCTGCCAACCCACAGAAATGTTTTATAATTATATTCTGGCAATGGTTGCACACCCATGTGACTACACTAAAAACCACTGAGCTATAAACTTTAAATGGGTAAATTTTATGGTACTGATATACAAAGTATATCTCAATAAAGCTATAAAAAAGAAAAGTGAGGAAGTTTAACTTTGTTGCTCTACAACATATTTTTAGATAACAGAATTTCTCTCTGACACGACACGAAGACACTTCCATGTTCTTTCTTATTTGTTGACAAATCAGTTTCAATACCAAGTTCTTTACCAGTTTATTGGATTCACTCCATTTTTCCCATTCTCTTAAAATAGTTTTTCATATAGACTTAACATGAGCTTTTACTTAGGACAATATAGAATACAAAATATCTTGGTCAACAGGAAAGTAAAAATGAGTTGTAACTAGTGTTCTTTTGGCTTTGTATACACAGTAGGGTCCTTTATTCATCCTAATAATTGATCGGAGAGTCAAAATATTGGACTGGTCCTATTGGTAAAAGATATCAATTTTTAGTTTCTAATATTTCTAGTATATTTATTATATTTCTAAGCCTGAATATAACTGAATTTAGTTGTCATTTGGCCAAGGCAAATGTCCAGCACAGGAACCATCTCTATATAGACCTTCAGCAACTGCTCCAGGATATCTCAGAAGGCTGGGGCTTCTGATCTGCACCCTATGGAGGTGCGGGAGGAGACTAGAGATTATGTTTGCAAAAGATGGAGGAGGCTTCAAGTGACCATTTAGGTCCATGTACATTATAGAATGATGTATGAAGATTAGGGCAGATCAGGGGAAGCGGGGAAAGCTATTCCTCCATCCTTTTCTCGGAATAGGCACTGGCTTAGCAATTTTCTTAGTATCAACTTTCTCCTTGCCTGTACTTCCAGTGGGGAAAACTCCTCTATTCACACTCAGAGAAGGCAAGCCTGAGCATGACCCTGATTCCTATGCAGTAGCCAAATACACCAGAGTTAGGTTTTTTAAATTTAAAATAAACTCATAGCACTCTCTCTTCTTAGAATTCTGTGAGGTTATACATTTTATGAAAATAACTTACAACTTAAGGGAGACAGAAAATAAGTTTGGAAAAGCAAGTTGAGGTCAGATTATAGAAGGCACAGAGCCAGATTAAGGAGCATGGGTTGTATTTTAGAGATGAAAGGAGAAATGAAAGGTTTGGAAAAGGAGATTGACAAAAGTAGAGAAATGCTGCATGGGAGAAGCTGATGGAAGACAGACACTGAAGGTAAGTCTTCGAGGACCTCTTCGAGGAGTATACTAGAATGTTAGTGGACAGAGTGAAGAAGGAAGAAGATGTTTCTAAGGCACTAAGGTATAAGAGTCAGTGGAAGTTTGTGGCTGATCAGATATGGGAGAAGAGAGATGAGGACAAGGAATTATCAAGCATGAGGGGGTGTTAGGGGCTTCCCCGGGGGCTCAGAGGTAGAGAATTCACTTACAGTGAAGGAGACATGGGTTCGCTCCCTGGGTTGGCACGATCCCTTGGAGGAGGGCAAGACAACCCACTCTAGTATTCTTGCCTGGGAAATCCCATGGACAGAGGAGCCTGGCAGGCTATAGTTCCATAGCATCTCAAAAGAGTCGGACACACTGAAGTGACTTAGCATGCATGCACACAGTGAGACTGCTGATGCCATAACATAAATAGGAAGTCTGGAGGTGGGAGCACTTGAGGGCCAAGTTCATGATTCAGTTAATATCACTGGTGGCCAGACATGTGACATGAAATGTCCAACAGGTCACTGAAGCCAGGGAACTGGAGCCGAGGAGTGGTCCTAGTTACACACTGGGTCATCATAGCGTGACAGCTGAAGCCATGAAGATGGACAAGATTTCAGAGGGACGGTCGGGGTGGGGGATGGAGCAGGTGGCCGACAGCTGCTCCTTGGGGATGCGCCACTGTCTTGGGACTGGAGATGTCCAGGAAGCAGCTGCCAGAGAAGAAGGGGGTACACCAGAATCTCATTGTTTGTCTTAACACTAGGAAGAAAGGGGTTTCGAGTAAGAAAGTGGGAAGTAAGCTATTTCAAAAGCTGCTAAGAGAATGGGAATGGAATTTAGCCAGAGGTTGAGTTTAAGTACATAGTTGCAGTGGAGTCCTTGGGCCAGAATTCATATAATAAGGGACTAAAAGGAAAAAGGAGATCAGTGGAGAAAAAATAGGAGCAGAAAGTAGGATTAGTCTCTATGAAAATTTAGCAATGAAAGAAAATAGAAAAACAGCAAGTTATCTGGGGGAAGCAGGAGGGGTTAAATGAAGAGTTGCTGCGTTCCACTTTCTTTCCATTAGAGAGGAGATGGGCATGTGTGAAGATGTCAGGAGAGAGCAACAACAGTCAAAACTACTTAACAAGAAAAAAATGAGAGAGAAAGCAAGGTCCACATATTTAGATGGTTTTCAATTTCTGTTAGAGCTAATTCCTCCAGCCAGTCTCACAGGGAAACCTAATATGTTAAACAAATAGAAGGGGAGTTGCTCTACTGAAGGGGACTCTGTGCTGTGTGAGTGGGGAGGTGTTGCCTTAGGTTCAGTTTCTTCTATGAAAATTAATGACACGCCTGATCTCATTTGGCCTCCTTATCAGTGCTGTTGTTTAGTTGTTAAGCTGTGTCTGACTCTTTTGTGATCCTGTGGACCTCAGCCCACCAGGCTCCTCTGTCCATGGGATTTCCCATGCAAGAATACTGGAGTGGATTGCCATTTCCTCCTCCAGAGCATCTTCCCTATCTAGGGGTGGAATCCACGTCTCCTGCATTGGCAGGCAGATTTTTTACCACTGAGCCACCAGGGAAGCCCTCCACCTCCTGGGGGAGGCATTTTTATTGTTCTAGTTTACATTTGAGGAAACTGGTGTAGAGCGGCTTAGTGACATTAAAAAATCACACATGCAGGATGGGGCAGAGTCAGGATTAGAACCCACAGTATACAGTCTCAAATCTCTTTCTGATACAGCTCTGAAAATGTCTTTTTCTTTCTGCTACAGTACACTCTCTTCCTTGTCAAAAGGATATTCTTTAAAGAATCAGGAGCAACAACAACAACAAAAATAAATAAATAAGGTCTGGGGGGAAATATGCATCAAATAATAGCTCAGTAAAATCAGCTCTAATTTTACCAGAGACTCTAAAAGGCGGTGCATCATAGGAGGGAGTTATGGTCCCATGGCCATAACTTTAAAAAAATAACTTCTTATTGAAAAACATGATTTTTCTTCTTTTCAGATATGACAGGCATTCCTGATGGAAAATGGAAAATGGTGCAGCCAATGTGGAAAACAGTATGATGGTTCCTCAAAAAATTAGACACAGAATTACTATACGACCCAGAAATCCAATTCTGAGTGTATACCCATCAGAACTGAAAGCTGGACTCAAAAAGATATCTGTACATCAGTGCTCACAGCAACATTATACACAATAGTCAAAAGGTAGAAATAACCCCAAAGTTCATTAGTGGGTGAAAGGAATACACAAAAATGTGGCAAATACATACAGGCAAATGGGATGTTATTCAGCTTTAAAGGGAAATAAAATTCTGATACATGCCACAACATGGATGAACCCTAAAGACTTTATGCTAAATGAAATAAAGTGAGTCACTCAGTTGTGTTGGATTCTTTGCAACCCCATGGACTATAGTCCATGAAATTCTCCAGGCCAGAATACTGGAGTGGGTAGCCGTTCCCTTCTCCAGGGTATCTTCCCAACCCAGGTCTCCCGTATTGCAGGGGGATTCCTTTACCAGCTGAGCTGCTGCTGCTAAGTCGCTTCAGTCGTGTCTGACTCTGTGTGACCCCATAGACAGCAGCTCACCAGGCTCCGACATCCTTGGGATTCTTCAGGCAAGAACACTGGAGTGGGTTGCCATTTCTTTCTCTAGTGCGTGAAAGTGAAGTCGCTCAGTCGTGTCCGATTCTTAGCGACCCCATGGACTGCAGCCCAGCAGGCTCCTCCGTCCATGGGATTTTCCAGGCAAGAGTACTGGAGTGCGGTGCCATTGCCTTCTCCGACCAGCTGAGCTATCAGACACAAAAAGATAAATATAGTATGATTCCACCTGTATGAGGAACCCCAAATAGTCAAATTTATGGAGTCAGAAAGTAGAACAATGGTTATCCGGGCTAACAGAGGGAGCATGGGGAGTTATTATTTCATGAGTACAGTTTCTGTTTGGGATGATGCAAAACTTCTGGAGATAAAGAAGGATGATGGCTGCATGGCAAAGTGAATAAACTGCATGCCAGGGAAATTCTACTTTAAAATTATTAAAATGGTAAATTTTAGGTTACATATAGTTTACCAAAATACAAAAGAAGAGGGACTTTGTCCTTTGTTGCCTTCTCTGCCATATTTAATTTCTTGGCTTCCATAATAGTTGCTAAGTTGTGCCTGACTCTTTGGGGACCTCTTGGGCTGTAGCCCACCAGTCTCCTCTGTCCATGGGATTCTGCAGGCAAGAATACTGGAGTGAGTTGCCATTTCTTCTCCAGGGGATCTTTCTATCCCAGAGATCACACCTGCATATGCTGCATTGGTAGGCGGGTTCTTTACCATTGGGAGACCACCTGGGAAGCATTCCTGAGAGCCTCTCCAAATGAGTGACCAGCAAACCTGTATATTAACAATGACTCTGGGACTCCACTGGTGGTCCAGTGGTTAAGACTTTGCCTTCCAACGCAGAGGATGTGGGTTCAATACCTTGTAGAGGAGCTAAGATCCCACATGCCTCACAATCAGAAAACCTAAAACAGCAGCAATATTGTAACAGATTCGATAAAGAGGCTTAATGGTCCACATAAAAAGTTTTTTTAAAAAACAAAAGGATGGTTCTTGCTCAATATTTTTCATCTTACTTAGATTAAGAAATGTAAATGAAATCAAACAATCATCAGTTCAGTCGCTCAGTTATGTCCGATTCTTTGCGACCCCATGGACTGCCACACACTGGGCTTCCCTGCCCATCACAATCAAACATAGGAAGTCCTAAAATGTTGCTTTCTTTTATAGGAAGCCTGGAGACCTACCAGGATACATCCCAGTATTAGCTAACGTATTCTGATGGGGATAGCAGTTTGATGATGTTAGTAAACTAGGAAGATCATCTAGACTCTTGACATTTACACTGTGGGCTGTGCACGAGCTGGGACAGCATCATCTGGGAGCTTGTTATCAACAGAAATGTTTATTCTTGAGTATCATCCTAGATCTACCAAATAAAAGTCTGCATCTTAGAAATTCCCCAAGTGTTTCCTGTGCATGCATGATGTCTGTGAAGCACTAGTCTATCCTGCCTTCTTAAATGCAGCACAGAAAATTTTTTTCTCCTTGGAGCTAGAAGTAGGGCACAATCATTTACTGCAAATATGCTATGTAATAGGCACTATACAGAGTCACCAATGTTATATCATTTAACACATAAAATAATGATAGAGGTATAAAGTACTGTCCCCAATTAGCAGATGAAAAAATTGAGGCTCAGTGTTCACATTGTCACCCAGCTAGAAAGCACTAGGCCTGGCATTTGACTTCAGGTGTTCTATTACACCAAGCTGCCTTTGAAGCACTCTAAAGACAGCATTCTAAAACCTTTCCAAATAAAATATTACTTAAGACTTTCACTAAGGAAAACATGGCATAAGTCAGAATCGTAAAGCTATAAACTGAGCATTTATCTTTGTGAAGTGCTCTCCTTTATTAATCCTCACAATAATGAGGCAAGGGAAACATGATCTTCATCCTATAAACAAAAGAGCAGAAGCTCAGAGTAACTAGAGGTTTGTCCACAGTCATAAAGCTGTGAGTCAGAATTGGAATTAAGATGAGAAAGCTCGACTGTTAACCATCGATACCCTGTCTCCTCTCTGAGGTCGTTTAGATACTCAGAGAGCCACGGTAACTCTTCTACAGCTGTTAGCTGCTGTGGTCTATAGCCAGCTGGGGTGACATGGGACATTCAGCTTTCCTTAATGTGACTAAATGAAACCACAGGGAACCCCCTGCCGTTAGGGCCTGGCTTTGCTCTGCACTATCTGCCAGTCTGTATTAATTTACGAGGTCCTGTGATTAAATTCTCAGGATCGGGTAGTCTTCCAAACTCAGCATGTTTCGAGCACTAGTCTCCCGGCCTGTTCTTTCCTCATGTGACTTGTCTCTGGGGTCTGGATCCCGGCCACCCTAGTGTCCTCTCATCACTTCCTGGGAAACACGCCACCCCTTCCAAACTCTCGTGCTTACCCAGCTATTTCTTTGGCTTCTAGAGCTACTGTTCCTCTTTGCTAACATCGACTCATTCATTCTTCAGGTCTCAACCTTCCTGTCACTTCCTCGGGGAAACTTTCTCCAACCCCCTAGTACAGATCAGGTTTCCCTGCTGGAGACTCCACCATGGCACTTGAAAGTGTGAAAGTGTTAGTCACTCAGTTGTGTCCAACTCCTTGCAACCCCATGGACTGTAGCTTGCCAGGCTCCTCTGTCCATGGAATTCTCCAGGCAAGAATACCAGTGTGGGCAGCCATTCCCTTCTCCAGGGGATCTTCCTGACCCAGGGATCGGAGCTGGGTACTCCTGCAGGCAAATTCTTTACCAGGGAAGCCCCATCATGGCACTTATCACAAGTGGAATTTATTCATTATTTCTTAATAAGTTCTCTAATGTATTAACTTCGTCCACTAAATGGTGAATTCTGAGAATATAAGAACCATGTTGTATTTTATACTATCCTCTCCAGGCACAAATACCTAAAGTATAATTTCCAATAAATATTTGTTGATTTAACTAATGGATGTTAATAATGTCTGTGAAAATATTTTTGTACACTATAAAGTTTTATAAATGTGGTGTTGTTACATTCATGTTGTTACTCTACTTAAAATTTATATTTTAGTGTGATTATGATAAATAACAAATTTGTATATGTTAAATTAACTAATGTATTTTCTCTTATTTTAATGCTTAAGTCTAACTTTGGTCAGTCTTATGGGTTTAAATGGGGGCTTCCCAGGTGACTCCGTGCTAAAGAAGGAGCACTGTCAGTGCGGGAGCCGCAGGAGACTCGGCTTCCATCCCTTGGTTGGGAAGATACCCCCAAGGAGGAAACAGCAACCTGCTCCAGTGTTCTTTTTTTTTTTTTTTTTTTTGTTATGCCAGGTCTTAGTTGGAGTATGTGGGATCTTTAATTGAGACCTACAAACTGTTAGTGTGGCATGTGGGATCTAGTTTCCTGACCAGGGATCAATCCCTGGCCCCCTGCATTGGGAGCACAGAGTCTTAGCCACCGGACCACCAGGGAGGTCCCTGCTCCAGTATTCTTGCCTGGGAAATCCCATGGACAGAGGAGCCTGGTGGGCTGCAGAAAGTATGTGTTTGCAGACAAATGTGTTTGGGTTTTGTTGGTCAAAAAATGTAAATCATGTTACACAAGATGCTTCCAACTTCTGTCATAGTTGCCAAGATAGTAAAATGAATCCACTGCCCAACTTTAACTCTTCAAAGTCTGGCATTCTTTAATTTTCTGCTCTTTTTAAATGACTTCTGTTCTATATTTATTTCTCATTGTCCTGTTTTACACTGTATTAAGAAGCTCAGAGTCCTCTGGGGCTGTAGGCATGATAGAAAACCTCTTTAGCATGAGTTATCAGCAGTTCAAAAAGTAAGGGCATTTTAAAGGAGCTGGCAAAAATAAAGCTATTATCTTTACTACAGTAATGGAATATAGACACTGTGCCATTTGCACTGGAGAAATACACTGTGCATTAAGCTTTCTTTAAGCTGAGCACCGAAGAATTGATGCTTTTGAACTGTGGTGTTGGAGAAGACTCTTGAGAGTCCCTTGGACTGCAAGGAGATCCAACCAGTCCATCCTGAAGGAGATCAGTCCTGGGTATTCATTGGAAGGACTGATGTTGAAGCTGAAACTCCAATACTTTGGCCATCTCATGCGAAGAGTTGACTCATTGGAAAAGACCCTGATTCTGGGAGGGATTGGGGGCAGGAGAAGGGGCCGACAGAGGATGAGATGGCTGGACTGCATCACCGACTCGATGGACATGAGTTTGGGTAAACGCCAGGACTTGGTGATGGATAGGGAGGCCTGGCATGCTGCAATTCATGGGGTCACAAAGAGTGGGACATGACTGAGCAACTGTACTGAACTGATGGATGTGTGTGTAATTTACTTCAGTCATATCTGACTCTTTGTGACCCCATGGACTATAGCCCACCTGGCTCCTCTGTCCATGGAATTCTCGAGGCAAGAATACTGGAGCAGGTTGCCATTTCATCCTCCAGCGACCTTCCCAACTCAGGGATTGAACCTGGGTCCCCGCATTACAGGCAGATTCTTTATCATCTGAGCCACCAAGGAAGCCCCTCTATAAAACCTAAGATTGACCAGTTAGACTCAGCTATTAAAATAAAAGAAAATGTATTACAGTTAATTTAACATATACAAATTTATTATTTACCATCAATCTCACTAAAGCTTTCTTTAGTGTTCCTCAAATTAAAATCATACATAACTCCTAACTAAGTAACTCCTAACTAACTAAGAGAAGGTAAGGTCTAGCCACTATTTTTTAGTTCATGGTATTAATTTAACAATGTGTAAGAAACCACTTTGTAAACATTATTTAGTAAAGGTTTTGTGCTCTGTCCCTCAGTCATGTCTGACTCTGCAACACCATGGACTGTAGCCCTCCAGGGTCTTCTCTCCATGGGATTCTCCAATCAAACGTACTGGAGTGGTTTGCCATTTCTTCTCTACCCAAGAGTAATTCTACAGTTATAATTATTCTTACTCTCACTATATAAAACATCATTTAACATGTTAAATGTTATGAATCTTGAATACTGAATCTGGGCATTCTGAGCATCCTAAATAGCTGTGCACTGGCTTCTGTCATTTAAAGAAAATAAGTTTGTGCTAGCAAAATATTAATAGTTAACATTTTTAAGAGTTTATTGTATTCCAAGCACTGTGTTAAGTACCTCATGCAAATGATCTCATACAATCCTCACAATCCTAAGAATAGAACCATTATTATTTTCACCCTCCTTTTAAGATGAGAGGAGAAGTTAGTAATTTATTAACATAAACCAGGGTGATTTTCCAGAGAAGGCAATGGCACCCCACTCTAGTACTGTTGCCTGGAAAATTCATGGACGGAGGAGCCTGGTAGGCTGCAGTCCATGGGGTCCCTAGGAGTCGGACATGACTGAGCAACTTCACTTTCACTTTTCTCTTTCATGCATTGGAGAAGGAAATGGCAGCCCACTCCAGTGTTCTTGCCTGGAGAATCCCAGGGACGGTGGAGCCTGGAGGACTGCCGTCTATGGGGTCGCACAGAGTCGGACACGATTGAAGTGACTTAGCAGCAGCAGCAGCAGGGTGATTTTCATAGCCTCTAACAGTAGTTATGGCAAGGAGACCTAACAATCAGAATGCACATTGTCTATAGCCCTGCAGGGTCTGGAAGTCCAGTAAATTCCATTTAGCTCTTGCATTACTGGCTGGACTTGGGGTTGTGGATGTAGGATCAGATAGACTGGGAATTCAACTGAACACCAGCTCTGCACATAAAACAAGACACTTGCGTGGTGAGTATTAGACTGAGAATTCATTTCAGCAGATAACTAACTCTGCGCCAGACACTGAGTAAGTTCCTTAGTCAACAAGACTGAGGAAGATGTGATATAAAACCAAGGAACTTGGAAATGGAAGACCTAAGGGTTGGTCTTGGACCTAACTTGGGAGCTGAGTGACTAGCTTCTTGGAGCTTTTAGAAAATGGATTAATTTTCTAATTAGTACAACTCAGGGTAGGCAGAGGGTGATTGATTTTTCAGGAGCCTAGATCATGAGCGACCATTTCTTAAAGATTTGCAACTTCCTTCACATACATGTCAAGTAACATTTAGCTGATGTTTTCATATTTGGTGGCACTGTGAAAATCTGCATTTGAAACTCTACAAGCCAGCAAAATTGATTGAAATTGTTAAATAATTTAGACCAACTAAACCTTGTACACAAATATGTAATTATGTAAATTGCTGTGACTGATGTTGGAATATAACAGTTTATCCAACGAAAGCTAAAGGTGTTCTCTAATTAAAGTCTTTTAAATTCATGTTGATATTTGTACAGTTGAAAGGCCATAATTGGGTTCAAGTGAATTCTTCAGGGCACATGTGGCTGTAGAAAATAATAATCTTGCCATAATTATTTTCAGTGTTTATTTAATGCTGTCATGGCTTATGCAATGGTAATGTTCAGACGCAACGGATTGTTGATGATGCGATTAATGAAAAGTTAAATATGTCATCATTTAGAAAATCTGTGACTACCTAATTTTTGTTATGTTATGCTAACACAATATTTTTTTTCACGTGTTGCCTGATAAATATCATCCGTTACTTCCTTACATAGTTTATGTTTATAAATATGCTGGGATAGGACATTATATACACTTACTGTGTACTTAGAACACACAGACTGGTATTTATCCATCCTTATGCATGCGTGCTAAGTCACTTCAGTATGTCCGGCTCTTTGGGACTCTATGAACTCTAGCCCACCAGGCTCCTCTGTCCACGGGGATTCTCCAGGCATGAATACTGGAGTGGGTTGCCATGCCCCATTCCAAGGGGTCTTCCTGACCCAGGGATGGAACCTGAGTCTCTTCTGTCTCCCGCATTGGTAGGCAGGTTCTTTATCACTAATGCCCCCTGGGAAGCCCATCTACCCTCATAGAAACACATTTCTGAATGCTGTTAGCAATTGACATTCTGGTAAGGGAAGCAACGAAACTAGGGAGATGGGTAAAAAGAAGCAAAAGGTTGACGTGATATTTCATCTTACAGGACTAATTCCCTTCCTGCCTCTAGCACTGAGAAAGTATGTTGTACCTCATATTGATTTTATTACTCTAAGACCTGAGTGGATTACATTCAGTGAATGTTTCCATAAGACAACTACACTGTTTCAACTAACAATCAAAGCTGCATTGTCCAGATCACCAAGACACTGGTCACTTTGAGCTGGACATTTGTATGTTCAGAGATATGAGACTAAAGAGGGACTTCCCTTCTGGTCCGGTGGCTAAGACTTAGAGCTCCCACTGCAGGGGGCCAGGGTTCAGTCTTGGTCGAATTGGATCCCACATGCTGCAGCTAAGAGTACAAATGTCTCAACTGAAGATCCCTCATGCCACAACTAAGTCCAGGCACAGCCAAATAAATAAATATCGAAAAAGAGAGAGAGACGAAAGAAGTCCTCTTATCACTGTGTATGAATACACCCATGAAGGGGCCATTCAGCTTTGCTTGTCATAGGACAACTGATGGTATGTATAGTGCTGCATGTGGCAAAGGTAGAAAGTGTCTGAGAGTCAAAGTCAGGTGTTGGTGCTGGTTGTGCAGTTGCTCAGTGGTGTCTGACTCTGTGACCCCATGGACTGCGGCATGCCAGGTTCCTCTGTCCTTCACTATCTCCAGAGTTTGCTCAGATTCATGTCTGTTGTGTCAGTGATGCTATCTAACCATCTCAGTGGACCTGGGTTTACATCATGGCTCTGAATCTTAGCTCTGACTAAGATCTCATGCTCTCCAAGTCTCAGTTTCTTTCGACCAGGGTTTCTCAACAGTGGTGCCATTGACATTTTGATAACTCTTTATTGTGGGGGAATAGTCCAGGCATTGTAGGATGACTGGCATCTCTACCCACTGGAGACCAGTAGAAGTTCCCCTTAATCATGACAATCAAACATGTCTCCAGACATTGCACATCACCCCTGCTTGGAAATCATTGCTTCAGATGTTAAATTGTAATTACAGAACCCACCTCATAGGTATGGTAGGCAGAATAATGGCCTCTGAAGATGTCCATATTCTAAGGCTTGGAGCCTATGATGATGTTACCTTACACAGAAAAGGGGAGTTGCAGTTGCAGATGGAACTATGGTTGCTAATCAGGTGATCTTAAAATAGGGAAATTATTCTGGATTATCTGGGGGAATCCAATATAATCACAAGTGTCCTTGTAAGTGAAAAGGTGAAGCAGAAGAGGTCTGAGTGATATGACGTGAGAAGGACTGTGAGTTTGCCTTTGACAGCTTGGAAGACAGGTAGAGGTCTGCAAACCAAGGAATGTGGGTGGCCTCTAGACGCTCAGCAAGGCAAAGAAAATGGACTCTACCCAGAGTGTACAGGAAGGAACACAGCCTGGCCAATGCCTTAAATTTATTCCACTGTTACACTTTTGACTCACAAAACTGGAAGATAATAAAGTTGTGTTCTTGTAAGCAATTGAAGTTGTGGTAACTTGTTGCAGCAGCAAAAACTAATACAGGAGACTTCCCTAATGGTCCAATGGATAAGAATCCACCTTCCAATGCAGAGACTCAGGTTTGACTCCTGGTCAGGGAACTAAGATCCCACATGACATGGGGCAACTAAGCCCATGTGCTGCAAATGCTGAGCCCACACACCACAGTGAATGAAGATCCTGCGTGCTGCTACTAAGACCCAGTAGTCCAAATAAATTTTTTTTTTAAACCTAATACAATAGAGCCACTGGGAAAATTATGAGAATGCAAGTATGTTACTACTGCCTGACCAACAGCAAGGGCTCAATCAATGTCAATTACTTTTTTTTTATTATTTCAGGGAAAGTTTAGGTCATAATTAAATAATATGCAAGCTTTAATGATACCCTGCTACTGCTACTGCTAAGTCACTTCAGTCGTGTCTGACTCTCTGTGATCCCATAGACGGCAGTCCACCAAGCTCGCCCATCCTTGGGATTCTCCAGGCAAGAACACTGGAGGGGGTTGCCATTTCCTTCTCCAATGCATGAAAGTGAAAAATGAAAGTGAAGTCGCTCAGCCGTGTCCGACTCTTAACGACTCCATGGACTGCAGCCCACCAGACTCTTCCGCCCATGAGAGTTTCCAGGCAAGAGTACTGGAGTGGGGTGCCATTGCCTTAGCCTCTTTAAAAGTATCCATGGATTTCACGCAACATGCAATCTGAGCATGGCACTTGCTCAGCTATAGCAAGAAATCTCTCATGCTACTGCTTGTATCCGTCAGCCTACAGGTCTGTGCTCTATGTTCCCAGCTCTCTGAGTCTTTGACTTCCTTCTCTAAAGCCTTTCTTCCTGTGGCCACTACTCTAGATACGTACCTTTGGCTCTGGTCCTTGGAGCTCTCTCGAGAGGGTATCTTGTCTTCTGGTCCCTGCATGGCAGCTGTGATAAGGCACATAAGACTCTGGCCTAAAGTCACTGTAATTACACAAGTTGTTCTAGACCACCAGCCAGCCCCTTTCCTGGGGTGGGTACAGGACAACTGGGATAACTTTGTTTTATGTATTTTGATGCCCTGTTTTTGGTGCTGTTACATTGGGAATGATTATGTCTTCCTGGAAGATTGCTCCTTTTATCATTATAAAATGTCTCTCTTTGTCTTCAAGCATTTTCTTTTCTCCAAAATCTACTTGATATTAAAGTAGCTACTATTGCTTTTTTTTTTTAATAATGCTTATGTGGTATAAACATATTTCCCCTCCTTTTACCTCCAACCTATTTATGTACTTGTATTTGAGGTTTTGAGATGAGTTTCTTGTAGACAGTCTATTGTTAGACCACTTTTTTTTTTGAGGATGACCTTTATTTTTTATTATTACTATTTTTAATCAGTTTTATTGGAGTATAGCTGCTTTACAATGTTGTGTTCGTTTCTGCTGCACAACAAAGTGAATCAGCCATAAGCAAAGAAATTCTAGGTAAAAGGACAAATCTGAAAACCAGAACTGATCAATTTCAATTTCAGTGTATCAGTGATCTCTTCTTTACAAAAGAGCTGCATGTTACAAGCATGTTTCAGGTACTAACTTCCCAAAAGGAATGATAAGGTTTAAAGTTAAAAGGTGTACTAAATTTCATTCTGGACCCGGAGACAGCAGACTCCAGTGAGAACCTTTTCTGTGAGCTGTATGTCTGTACAAGAGAAAAGGTTTCAGGATTCAGACTCAGAGAAGTAAAGAATCCTGCTTCACTGAAGGTCAGAACATGCCTTAAAAATGTTCACAGTGTGGACCTTCCTATTGGTTCAGAGGCTAGGACTCTGCGCTCCCAGTACAAGGGGCCCATTTTTATCACTAGAGATATGATTTGGCTTGCAAAGGTCTGTATAGTCAAAGCTATGGTTTTTCCAGTAGTCATATACAGATGTGAGAGTTGGATCATAAAGAAGGCTGAGCACTAAAAAATTGATGCTTATGAACTGTGGTGTTGAAGAAAGCTCTTGAGAGTCTGTTGGACTGCAAGGATATCAAAACAGTCAATCCTAAAGGAAATCAACTCTGAATATTCACTGAAAGAACTGATGCTGAAGCTGAAGCACCAATATTTTGGCCACCTGATATGAAGAGCCAGCTCACTGGAAAGACCCTGATGCTGGGAAAGATTGAAGGCAGAAGGAGAAGGGGACGACAGAGGACAACATGGTTGGGTGGCATCACCGACTCAATGGACAATGAGTTTGAGCGGACTCCGGGAGTTGGTGATGGACAGGAAAGCCTGGCGTGCTGCATGCAGTCCATGAGGTCACAAAGAGTCCAACATAACTTAGTGACTGAACAACAGGGAATTAAATCCCACATGTCAGAACAACAACAACAAAAATCCTGCATACTGCAACAAAGGTCCCATGCGCCGCACCTAAGATCCGATGCAGCCAAATAAATAAATATATATTTTTAAAATGCTCAGCATGGAAGTCTCAGGACTGTACAGAGAAAAACCTGTAGGACATCAGAGGGTGACAAGAAAGTGAGGCTCTGGCCTGCTCCTTGCTTGGGGGGCTCTGATTGGCTGTGTTCTCTGACAGTCCTCTTCAAGTACTGTTTTCTCTGGATTCTGGCAACGCTGCCCTCCGTGACTACAGGTGGTAATAGCTTCCTGCAGTTGCTAGCACCAGGGTTCCTCCCCATCTTTTGTTAGTTTCCCTAAACCCTGCACACACCTCTATAAGTAGGCTAATTATTAATTCTCATTAATTACTTCATTGAGGGGCCCTGTTTCCCACTGGAATCTGAGGGATATGTCTATTCTCCTATGAGATTCTCCTCAGAGTCTGTGGAGGAAGGAGAGTGAAGATTTATTTACTGCTCACCCATGCTCTGGGGGATGTAGACTTTTGAAGTTCAACTTGGCCTGAGAATTCTTTTATCAGCTCATTTTCGGGTGTGTTAAGATGGGCTTCCCTGGTGGCTCAGACAGTAAAGCGTCTGCCTACAGTGTGGGAGACCTGGGTTCGATCCCTGCGTTGGGAAGATCCCCTGGAGAAGGAAATGGCAATCCACTCCAGCACTCTTGCCTGGAAAATTCCATGGACTGAGGAGCCTGGTGGGCTACAGTCCATGGGTCACAAAGAGTTGGACACGACTGAGCAACTTCACTTTCACTTTAAGTTACTTCAAGTCATATCTGACTCTTTGAAACTCTATGGACTGTAGCCCACCAGGCTCCCCTGTCCATGGGATTCTCCCGGCAAGAATACTGCCATGGGTTGACATGACCTTCTCCAGGGGATCTTCCCAATCCAGGGATCAAATCCACATCTCTTGTATCTAATGTTTTGGCAGGCAAGTTCTTTACCTCTAGTGCCACCTGGGATTAAGTCTTTTAAAAGATGATGTTTTACCTTTTATCCAGGTAAACTTTTCAGCATACAACCACCGACCGTATCACCACAGATGGAAGTTCTCTGATACTTTTGTGTGTGTATGTGTGTGTGGCAGGAGAGAATTTTTATCTTTCTTATACCCTTTTCCTTTCTACCCTCTATCCTCTTGGTTTTGTACAACACAGGGGTTGTCAGTTTAGTTTAGCTTTGTTTTACTTATATATTCAATGTCTTCCTGCTTTGACTGTAAAATCATTCAAGACTGAATTAGAAAAATAGACCGACTACCTTTCCTTATCTGTTTTTCCAGTTGATAATCAACTCAACTTTTAAAAAATCTATGACTAATCTTTCTTTGCCATACATATTCAGAAAACGAAGATCATGGCATCCAGTCCCATCACTTCATGGGAAATAGATGGGGAAACAGTGGATACAGTGTCAGACTTTATTTTTGGGGGCTCCAAAATCACTGCAGATGGTGCTTGCAGCCATGAAATTAAAAGATGCTTCCTCCTTGGAAGAAAAGTTATGACCAACTTAGATAGTATATTCAAAAGTAGAGACATTACTTTGCTGACTAAGGTCCATCTAGTCAAGGCTATGGTTTTTCCTGTGGTCATGTATGGATGTGAGAGTTGGACTGTGAAGAAGGCTGAGCGCCGAAGAATTGATGCTTTTGAACTGTGGTGTTGAAGAAGACTCTTGAGAGTCCCTTGGACTGCAAGGAGATCCAACCAGTCCATTCTGAAGATCAGCCCTAGAATTTCTTTGGAAGGAATGATGCTAAAGCTGAAACTCCAGTACTTTGGCCACCTCATGCGAAGAGTTGTCTCATTGGAAAAGACTTTGATGCTGGGAGGGATTGGAGGCAGGAGGAGAAGGGGACAGCCGAGGATGAGATGGCTGGATGGCATCACTGACTCGATGGACGTGAATCTGAGTGGACTTCAGGAGATGGTGATGGACAGGGAGGCCTGGTGTGCTGCATTTCATGGGGTTGCATAGAGTTGGACCTAACTGAGCGACTGAAATGGAAGGAATGATGCTGAAGCTGAAGCTCCAGTACCTTGGCCACCTCATGTGAAGAGCTGACTCATTGGAAAAGACTCTGATGCTGGGAGGGATTGGAGGCAGGAAGAGAAGGGAATGACCGAGGATGACATGGCTGGATGGCATCATGGACTCGATGGATTTGAGTCTGAGTGAACTCCGATAGATGGTGGTGAACAGGGAGGTCTGGCGTGCTGTGATTCATGGGGTCGCAAAGAGTCGGACATGACTGAATCGAACCGACCCCAGTGGTGGTCTTCAGAGCTGAAGCCCTAGCAGAGAGCCCCTCATTCCAGCCATCCTATTGCACATGGGGACCCCCCGCCTTGTGGAAGGGCCTCCAAACCCAGTTAGAGGCTGCAGGAGAGCACATGTTCTGTTTGATGGTGTTTGATCAAACCTGCCTCCGTGGGTGTGATCCACTTGCTTCATTCCTCAGCTGTGGCTCTCAGTATCTTTTGCCTTTTCAAAGAACTCAATTCATGCTAAGGGCTGAAGACTTACTCCCTCTCCTTTGTAGGTGTTCTAGAGAAAGTTCCAGAAGCATCTACAGTGAAGGGATTCCAACTCCACTTAGAGTTATGGTGGCATCATGCGGAGTGGCAAGACAGACTCCAGCTCAGGGGTTTATATGCTGCCTTAGGGTCTAAACAGCACCACTTCTGACATTTCCTCAGACACCCCAAGGCAGTCCTGGGGTTCACATCTTCCAACTTGCACTGCAGGGGAGTGGGAGGAGCCGAACTCTAACTAACTCTGGACTCTGGGGCTGAGGTCAGAGGCAGCAACACAGGGTGTAGGTCAAAGCTGTGGGACGAGTGGGGAGCAGGCCTCCGAGGAGGAAAACCAGGAGCACAAGGAGGAGCCAGGGCGGGGGAGGAGGAGACAAGGGAAGAAAGTGAAAAGGACAGCAGGGAGGTTTTTATGACACTTTATAATCTGTGGCAAATATGAACCCAATTTTTACTCATTATTCAGTTCTAAGAAGCTTGGGTTTCAAACGCAAAACATCCTCCCTGTTCGACTTGCAAGGTATTAAAGTCTTAATAGGGCTTTCCTGGTGGCTCAGATGGTTAAAGCGTCTGCCTCCAATGCGGGAGACCCGGATTCAATCCCTGGGTCGGGAAGATCCCCTGGAGAAGGAAATGGCAACCCATTCCAGTATTCTTGCCTGGAGAATCCCATGGACAGAGAAGCCTAGTAGGTTACAGTCTATGGGGTTGCAGAGTCGGACATGACTGAGCGACTTGTTAGTGTGGCATTAAGCAAGTGTGAAAGACTTTTCACACTATACCTTTACAGAACTCTAGACTGGGAGGCAGAAGCCCTGGTTTACTCCTCGCTGCGTTTCGCACCTGCTGCGTGGTCCTGGGCGAGTGGCCTGACCTCTCTGTTTCAGGCTCTTTACATGTAAATCGAGACAATGAGGACAAGTACTGGTCATGGGCTGAATCGTATCCCCCACAAAAAAAGATGCTGAAATCCTAACCCTAGTACCTGTGAATATGACCTTATTGAGAAATAAGATCTTTGCAGATGATCAAGTTAAAAATGAGGTCGCTAGGGTGGGCCCTAACCCGACATGACTGGTGTCCCTGTAACAAGGGAACACTGGGATACAGAGACGGACACGCGCACAGGGAGAGTGACATCTGAGGCTGAAGGCAGAGATCCAGGGTGAGGTTTCTACAAGCCAAGGAACAGCAAAGATTGCCTGCAAACTACCAGGAGCTAGAAGAGAAGCACGGAGCAGATTCTTCCTCACAGTCCTCTGGAGGAACCGACCTGACCAACACCTTGACCTTGAACTTCTAGCCTCCAGGACTATGAGACAAGACATTTCTATCACTTGAGTCACTTGCTTTGTGTACTTTGCCTTGGCACCCCTAGGTCATGAGCACATTCTACCTACCTCCCAGAGTAGAGCTAAACGAGTTGGCGCCTATAAAATGGCTTTGGGGCTTAAAAACAACAGAGTATAAACTGGTGGACAAGTATAGCATGTCGTTGGCAACAGCTCCCACCTCTGGGATGATTCAGGACAGAGTACCAGCAGAGTGGAGTCACCTCCTCAGGCTTCCCGCCTCCATCAAGGTTTTTTTTACACTCAAATACTACTCTGATTAGAGGAGGCTGAGTCATGAAATGAAAACACAGATTTGGACGTGTTTTCATACTCAGATTTAAAAATCCTGTGATTGTGGAAGCATTCTAAGGCCCAGAGCCTTCCATCAACAAAGCTGACCGCAGACAGGTCTGTTCTGGGGTCCCCCACCTTTGATTCCGGTGTTCCCCCTCTCTGCCCTCAGGCCCGCTCTTGGGGGTGCCGGTCCCAGGTTCCCAGGATTGGACAAATAATTTTATACTATGATGTTACTGACCGACTGGTTACTCTGATGTAAAGGAGCCCTGGAGAAGGGCAGAGTTGTACCCCAAAAGGAGTGTTTATTTTTCATCTCCTGGAGCACGTAGGCCCTGAGGGCCAGAGCTGTTGGCACCTGGCGCAGTGGCCATGGTAACTGGCAGGCTCCCTGAGTGTGAGCGAACCATCAGATGACTTACAGAAATGTCAATATCCTCCATCCTGGATTTGGGGTTCCTCTTGATGGACAGGATAAGTAACAAAGCACCATCCATACTTATGGGGTTCAGGAAAAGCTGTGGGAGGAAGGGCAAGGCAGAAGGAGGCAGAGACGGGGGCAGAAAAGGCTGGTTCAGAGCACGGCTTCCGTACATTCCCGTCAAACCACAGTCTATGTCTTCCTTCCAGATTTCTCTGTAAGCACCCCTCTCCCTGTCTCTCTGTCAGTCTTCCATCCACTTGTCCATCTCATTGCTCATCCATCCATCCATCCATCCAACAAACATCGACTGGGACCCTGCAACATGCCAGTCACTGGGTTAAGCACAGAGAAGCATGACAAGGATCTAAAATGAAAATATTTGGTCATTGTAGAAAAAATTTAAAAGCAGTAGAAAAAATGTTACAATCACCTATATTTCACTAACCAGAAAAAAAAATCTTCATGGCCATTTTGCTGAGGCACCTTTTTAATCTTTTAGACGTCAGATTCTCTGAACTTTCCTTGGCTTCACTGGCCCCCAAGGCTGAGTCCTTGGAGGCTGAGTCCGTCCTTCCTGTCTGAATCACACTCAGTGCCCATGCAGGCAGGCCAGTCTCTCAGCTTCCCCAGTCACTAGGCAGCACCTGGATGGTCTGCCATTCCCAAGCTACTTCCACTGGTCAGAACCCGACTCCCTCTTGTCGCCGCAACAGCTCTAGGGCGACTGCCCTCTCGGACGGCAGCTCGTCTTCACTGACTGCTAACTCCTGTTCTTCTTCCACCAGCACTCCCATGTCTGTGGTCCCCCCGAGTCACCCACATATCTTGCGGGAGTTGGAACTGCAGTAGAAAGCCAGGTAGAGCTGACTTCCCTCTGCCTCTTGCTAGCTGACAAGTCACACAGCCTCAGTCTTCTCATCTGACAAATGGGGCTACTGGAGCCCACTTGGTGGGGCTGAGCCAGGAATAAGGAAACAAATCACTTAAACAGAACCTGGCTCAAGTTAGGAGCCCCAGAAAGGGGACCTGTTAATATAAGACCTCATTTCTCATCAATTGCCAACTTCCCAGGAGCTTCTCTGTTATAAATTAGCATCTATAAGCAAATTAATTTAAAATGAAATACATATTCATTCATTTACTTAATAAATATTCACTGGACATCCTATGGACAGAGGAGCCTGGTGGGCTACAGTCCATGGGATCACAAGAGTTGGACATGACTTAGTGAGTAAACCATCCAGGACTCTGCTAGGCACAGGGAATATAATCATGGGCAAACCCGAATACGTCTTTGTCCTCAGGAAGCTCTCATGCTAGTGGGTGACAGACAAGTCACTCAGAACGAGAATATAAAGAGGAACTCTGGGGAGATCTGGGAGAAGGGGTAAACAGGATCTGAGAGTTCCCTGGGGGTCCCTAGGGAACTGGGGCTCCCACTGTGTTCCGAGGCAGACCAGCAACTGAGGCCAGTCGGGGAGCATTGTGGGCCGAGGAGGTGGCGTGGGCAAGGTCCTGCAGGGAGGGAGATGAAAAAGACCCTGCAGTCTCCCCTGGTGGTCCAGTGGTTAAGAAGTGAAAGTGAAAGTCGCTCAGGATTCTTAGCAACCCCGTGGCCCATAGAGTCCATGGAATTCTCCAGGCCAGAATACTGGAGTGGGTAGCCTTTCCCTTCTCCAGGGGATCTTCCCAATCCAGGGATCGAACCCAGGTCTCCCACACTGCAGGTGTTTTTTTTTTTTTTTTTTTACCAGCTGGGCCACCAGGGAAGCCCAAGAATACTGGAGTGGGTAGTCTATCCCTTCTCCAGGGGATCTTCCCAACCCAGGGATCGAACCAGGGTCTCCTGCATTGCGGGTGGATTCTTCACCAGCTGAGCTACCAGGGAAGCCCATGGTTAAGAAGCTGCCTGCCAAGGTAGGGGGTGCGGGTTTGATCCCTGGTCCGGGATGGCCCCACGTGTCATGGAGCTCCTGGACCCTTGCACCACAGCTGCTGAAGCCCGCGTGCCTAGAGCCTGTGCTCTGCACCCAGAGAAGCCACCACAGTGAGGAGCCTGTGCGCTGTAATGAAGACCCAGGGCAGCCAAAAACTAAAAAGAAAAAAGACCCTGAGGCACTGGCTGGAGCATAGGAGCTGGGGGGAGGGTAAACTTGAAGCACACTGAGGAAGAGAACTGGGTTTGAGCGAAGGAGGCCCTGGGGGATGGTGGGGTTCAAGCTGGAGAAGAGTAGGTAGGGGTGGGGTTAGAAGCCAGATTTACACTCAAAACGCACACCCTGGCCGCGGTGCGGAGAAAAACTGGAGGAGGGGGTTCCCTGGCAGTCTAGCGGTTAGGGCTTGGCTCTTTCACTCCCCGGGCCCAGGTTCAGTCCCTGGTTGGGGAACGGAGATCTCGAAAGCCACTTGGTGAAGAAAAAAAACCTGGAGAAGACCCAGATGGGAGAAAGGAAAGCCAGTTAAGAGACAAACTGCTACCCTGTGCCAGGTGAGAGTGGAGGGTGTGACACTGAATTTACAGAATAAAGCCAGCCAAGAATGTAGACTTTTCTCTCCAGCAACATCCCAACCCGCTCCCGCCCCCGCACCCCCCACACAGATACACACGTGCATGCACACACAGGGACACAGACACAGATGCACACCCGCTGATGCACACATGCATGGGTGCAGAGACACACAGATATGCACAGTTACACACACACGGAGGCACACACATGTACACACAAGCTGTCCTGCCCCCGGCCCGGGGGGAAGACTACCTTCAGAACTTTGAGGCTTTCATTCAACTCCAGGGCTCTGCTGATTTTGGAGAGCCGTCGTTGGTGATGTTGTTGCTGCTGAGGTCTAGGTAGGTCAGGTAGCTGTTGAGTCTGAGGACCTCCCCTAGGGCTGCAGCCCCCTCGTTCCCAAAGTTGTTCATGGAGAGGTCAAGTTTCTTCAGCGAAATGTTAGACTGCAGGGAGAAGGGAAAACAGTGCCAGCATCAGGCTGCAGGCAACTCACCCAGCCAATGAGCCCCCATTTTTGATCCCGGCTGACTTCCAGACAGAGTGCTCAGTGGTTCCTGGGAGACAGATGGCCAGATCTTTCCAAATCCCTCCCAGCTGGGCTCAGTCTCAGAACGCATTTTCTTTGGGTGAAGGTCATTCCCTTTGCCCTGAGTTAAACTACCCTTTTGAAGTTACCCCCAGAGGTGCGTAGGAGGCCCCAGTAGGGTGAATTTCCCTTGGAGGGATTTGTACTAAAGAAGGTCATGTGTTCAGGAGTTGTGGGAGGCAGACTGACTGTGAAGAGTGCCTGAGGAGGTCTCAGATCACCATCCTCAATGGTGACCATGGAGAAGGGGTTCAAGACGGCGGACGGAGGGCCTGGTCATCCTCACCCGGGCTCAATCCTGGCTCTGCTCCCGCAGGCTTACCCGGAGACCATTGCACAAGGCCACCACTCCCCGGATGTAGAGGTGGTTCCAGCTCAGATCCAGCGACTGGAGCCCTACATTGATGGCTGAGGGAGGGGAGGGCGTCATCTCAGCATCTCCCACCTCCCGGAGAACCCAGGCTCTGGGTTGGCCTGAGATCCATGAAATTAGGGGGTGGGGCTCAGTCCTCATGCAAAGCAGAACACTGAGGCAATAACTTGTTAGTTATCCATTTAAACACAAAATTACAAGGTGATTCCCAACGCCACAGCAACCTAGTAAGATACTCGTACATTGCAGGTGGCAAACACGGATACGCTCTGAACCGTCTGGTTACAGACCTTTTCCTACTAAAACCTGTTTGCTCCATCTCACGGCAATATCACCCCTGAGACTCTTCCTAGGGAGACGTATAGTATTAAGCTGAGTGACACACTGGCAGACGTTTACCATGGCGTCACTCACAAAAGTAAGGTTTGTGACTCACAGGGGAGGGGTAAAGCGTAACACAAATATCCACCTGGTGGAAAATCACACAGTTGTTAACACAGATGGAGACAGCATGGGAAACAGGGGTTGTTTACCTAGCAAGACTGTGGTGGGCATGGCGAGTTCTATCATGTGATATTTTCTTGGAGACCTATGGGAGCAGTGGGGGCCACAGAATGTCCATCCAGGAGAACTTTAGGGATACAGCCAGGTGGAGGTGGGGCGACATCAGGCTTGTCTAGAAGTTAGGTTTGCACCAAAACTGCAATTTTTAAAAAAACTTAAAGATGCTTTTGATCACAGGCTACATAGGGCTGGGAGAGCATTCTGTTTAAACACATTGCCATTGTCATTCTTATCTGGGGAGAGCGGATGTGCTGGGGACACTCTTGGGAAGAGAGACTAAAGTGCTCTTGAAGGACACTGAGAGGGAGGAACCGCCTTCAGGCCCAGGAAAACGTGATTTTCTATTTTTTTATGGACAGAGTGCTCTGTACTGATCATGTCTTTCCCTTGTGTCAACCACCAGGACAGACTTTCAGGAAAATGCACACCACCTTCTGTTGTATTGAGAACAAACTTTCCTCCTGCTTTCATGCTCTCCTTGCCTGTCTCCCTTAATCCCTTCCTACCCTTCTTTCCTCTTTTGTGCATGTTCCCCACTTAAGTTATACCTTGCACTCCTGCTCCTCTTAAATGACCACAAAATTAAAAGTTTAATTCTATTCTCACCAGTTCCTAGCTATGTGACCTTAGACAGAAGGCAGAGATTCGCTCAGTCATGTCTGACTCTTGGTGACCCCACAGACTGTAGCCTGCCAGGCTCCTCTGTCCATGGGATTCTCCAGGCAAGAATACTGGAGTGGGTTGCCATGCCCTTCTCCAGGGGATCTTCCCAATCTAGGGCTCAAACCTGGTTCTCCCACATTGAGGTGGATTCTTTGGCTTACTTGTCCTTCCCTTACTTCTGTTTTCTGATCTATAACATGGGAATGTTAACCTTTACAAAGTTTTTTTTTGTAAAGATTGATGTAAAGAACCTAGCACGATGCTGTCACATAGTAATCATCTACTATTTGATGGCTTTAATACACATTTTTAAAAGCTGCATATATAGTATGGTGACAACCATATTAAAACAGAAGTTAGTCTGTCTCATTTTAAATTTGTTTTAAAATTTAATTTTAAAATGTTTGACAATTAGTTTTCAAACGGAGACTCAAAATACCCAATAGTTCATTTGCACTTTGCTTTTCCATCCCTTCCGTTCCAGCTGAAGATCTTGTCTCATTGCTTCATTGAGGCAACGGCAACCGTGGGGTGAGAGAGCTTCGCCCTCCTAAAGTGCTATCTCCCAGCCCCACTGCCCTGACACCCACTCTTGGGCTCCCCCCTTTCAGTGAATGAGGGGTCCCTACTGCTCTCAGGCCTCCACTCCATTCTTGTTATAGATACTATCACCTCCTCTCTTTTCAAGGACTTCGCTCCTATAATTATCTCCTCCTTCTTCTCCATCACGGAGAAGGCAATGGCACCCCACTCCAGTACTCTTGCCTGGAAAATCCCATGGATGGGGGAGCCTGCTGGGCTGCAGTCCATGGGGTCGCTAAGAGTCGGACACGACTGAGCGACTTCACTTTCACTTTTCAGTCTCATGCACTGGAGAAGGAAATGGCAGCCCACTCCAGTGTTCTTGCCTGGAGAATCCCAGGGACGGCGGAGCCTGCTGGGCTGCCACCTATGGGGTCGTGGAATCAGAGCAGCAGCAGCCTTCTCCACCATGTTTCTGTTTCTCTTCCTCCTATCAGCATTTCCCACCCTTGCAAACCTTCCTGGACTCTACGTCACCCATCTCTCCGTTCCAGCCATGTCTCAGCGGAGCACCTGGAGTTGCTTACGTAGCCATTTTCACTTCTTTGCATCTCATTTTCAACTCAACCCACTCCAGCTGGGTTTGCATACTCCCTCAGTAGCTATTTCCATGCTGGCAAGTCCTGTGGTCACTTTTCTGTCTTCTTATTTGACCTCTAAACAGTACTTCACCCAGCTGACTGTTATGCCCAGAGTCCGAGTCCCCAAAACTGAGAGAATAAGACGTCCACGGCAATGCAAAAGCATGAAGGGGTTAATGCAAAAGCATGAAGGGGTTTTATTTCTAGCTCGAGCTAGGGCTCCCACCACATCCAACTCAGTGGAGTGGAGCAAGAGCGCTGAGCCCAGAATTACAGCAGTATTTACAGGTTTAGAACAAAGACAGAGAGTTGGCAAGGGCGGATTGGCTGCAGGGGTTTCCCGGTGTTTACTAATTGGCTAATCTTTATCTAATTGGCTGGTCTTTCGCACGTGTGGGCTTCCTTGGGGGATGTCTTTTACATCCTGATAGGCTCAAACCAGGTTACGGGGAGTATGCTAATTGGACAAGTCCTAGCATCTGCGGGGATGACCTCACTGGGCAATGACTCAGCTTTTCTCGTGAGGCCTACCTTAGTCCCTGAAGCCTATCATGGCGTTTGTTAGGTCCCAACACTGACCACCTCCCCCTTCTTGAAAATACTCCCCACCACGTGGCTCCTTGGTATCCCACTTTCCGTGCTATTTGGCTCATCACTCCCACTCCTCCTCCTCCTCTGTAACCCCTGAAAATGCTGGAGTGACCCCCGGGGGCAGTAGGATGTCCCCCTACTCAGCTCTGCACTCTTTGCCTGGACAACCTCATCTGGACACGTGGCCGTGGCTTTAAATACATTGCAAATATGTTTTCAGTTCTGACTTGTTCTCCACACTCTAAACTGACCCAGCAAACCACCTTTCTGACATCTCCGAGTTGGTGTCAAATGGGCACTGAAAGCCCTTCCTGGCCAAAAGCAGACACCTGGACTCCTAACTCCTGCCCCTCCGTACTGTGACTCCCTGAGTTTCCCCCACTGAGTAAACACCACCTCCATCTCACGAGGAACTGAAACAAAAGAATCACGAATCTATCTTTATCTCTACCTTTCCCTCCCTCCTCACATCAGCAAGTCCTTTGGCTTTACTTCTGGAGCATATTCTGCATCCATCCCCTCCGCAAGCCTCCTGGCTGAGCTCATGTTGTGATCCTGTCCTGGTCTGGAACACCACGGCTCCCTCCTCCCCTCCTGTCCTCCTCGGTGCAGGAGTCACAGAGCGGGTCTGAGCCTCCCAGCCATCCCTCATCATTCCCATGCTCACATCCTTTGTGACACGCTGTGCCCTGAATGAAACCCAGGCTCTGTGGGTGTCGTGGCTACAACAGCCCGATGTGAGGGGCTGCCCGCCACCTCGACGACCTCTCCCCCTTCCATTCTCCTCCCCTGCCCCCTGTGCTTCAGCCACACTGTCGCCCCAAGTTCCTCAAACAGGCTTTCTTCCTGGAAAGCCATATAGCACAGCTGTTTCTACTTTTATATTCAGGTTTCAACAAAGAGCCACCTTCCCTGGGCGGTTTCCTCTCCCCTCCCCATCTAGATTAGCACTCTGTCCCCAAGGCTAGGCGTCCTTATTCATTTCCCCAGGAGTGAACGTTTAGTTTTTTTCCCCACCTTTCATAACCCTTTTGTTATAACGAACCCCTTGGACAGCTCTCTCTCTATGCATGAGACCTTCTCTGGGACACCTAGAAGTGAACTGCATCATAGAATATATACATTTCCAATATATTACTGCTGCTGCTGCTAAGTTGCTTCAGTCATGTCCGACTCTTTGCGACCCCATAGATGGCAGCCCACCAGGCTCCGCTGTCCCTGGGATTCTCCAGCTAAGAACACTGGAGTGGGTTGCCATTTCCTTCTCCAATGCATGAAACTGAAAAGTGAAAGGGAAGTCACTCAGTCGAAACCCCATGGACTGCAGCCCAGCAGGCTCCTCCATCCATGGGATTTTCCAGGCAAGAGTACTGGAGTGGGGTGCCATCGCCTTCTCCATAATATATATTACTAAATGTAGTCAAATTGTTCTCCAAAGTGCCTTTATCTAGTAGACTTGCGAGTGTCCCTATTTTTTGTTCGTTTTCACCGCCATTGATATTCTCTGACGGGAAACTGTTACAGCTCTGCTAGATGACAAAGGAGATCTGTTTGCGGTTTTCTTTGGTGTGTTGTTAATTACTGAAGAGTGCGGACACTTGGCTTTTTGGTCATGTGCTCTGGCCAGCTTTTTTTTTTTCCCCCCTGGGAGTATTTATCACTGCCTAATTGAGCCAGAGGACCTTTCGTCAGTATTCTGAACAGTAATCTTTTATATTTTACAAATGTCCTACATTTCTACTCCCTAACTAGTGCTTGACTTCTATCATTGCCCCACAATTTCTTTTATCATCTGAAAGTTTTCAGCTTTACTGTTGTCAAATGTATGAATCGTTTTTGTTGCACTTTCTGCCCACTGGTTTGTTACAGTGTGTGCCCATTTCTGTTTAATAATCTTTAGCCTCCCTGAAGTCATCTCTCTGTATTACTTCTCATAGAAACAAGTTACTTCTATGTAATTCTAATCTAATCATTTTGAAGTTTTTACTTCCCCCATTCAGATGTTTGCTCCCTTCAAAATGAATTTGGGGTATCGTTTACATTGCTTTTTATAATCAGAACTTTCAGTAACAATAAAGAAACAGGAGATGAGCTCTGACAAGCCATCCTGCCCCACGTCCCTCCCTTTTCTGGGCCCCCCCCTTTGCAGCAGGACTCACCTAGCATCTGCCCCAGGTACTCGCCTGCCTTCTGACAGAATTCGTTGTGACTGAGATCCAGTGATTTAATTCTGTAATTGTTCTAGAGAAAGAAACAGGGCAGAGAGAGGTGATTTTTGTCTTCTCTGTCTTTGCAAATACCTCCCTTAGAACAGTGTGATGGGGGCCCGCGTATGCTGAAAACTAAGTCGGCTAGTGTTCTTAGCGGAGGACAGTTCACCTCCTGCAGAACTGTTGATGACTGCTAGGAGAATTTAGCACCATCCAAACAGTCCTACCACTTGCTGAGGCTTTTTTTTAAAATTTTTTTT
>SJYC01074911.1:0-10414 GCA_006408675.1 Madoqua kirkii | reverse complement strand
TATCAAAAATGGCTAAAAAATGTCCGTCCATACATTAACGCCGACTTTGAGAAACTTAAAAAATCTTACGGCGTTTACGACTGCGACTTTTTCCTCGCCGAACTTAATATCGACGACAACGGTACAACCGACATTTCTGACGACAAAACCGTCAACGAGGATTTTTACATAACGTTCAATCCCAACGCCAAAAAGCCGTACCAATTATTGAAAAAAGACGGTTTGGGTTTTGACGTTTTGCTGCCATTCGGGTTCAAGGGCGACGGTTTGAACCGTTACGCCGAGTTTTGGAAACTTTACAAACGTCCGCCCAAAAACGAATATTGGAACTACATTATCGAACGCAAGGATTTGCTTGTGCCTCAGGACGTTAGGGAAAGAAAAGGCGCGTTTTTTACGCCGCAGATTTGGGTGGAGAAATCTCAGGCATACATCGCTCAGGTTTTGGGCGAAGACTGGCAAAACGAATATTACGTCTGGGATTGTTGCGCTGGCACGGGCAACCTTTTGAACGGCCTTAACAACAAATACCGCGTTTTTGCCTCCACGCTCGACCAGCAGGACGTAGACGTTATGCGCGAGCGAATCCGCAACGGCGCAAACCTTTTGGAAAGCCACGTTTTTCAGTTCGATTTCTTGAACGACGATTTCAATTCCGACAAACTGCCTGACGATTTGAAGAAAATTATCTCCGACCCCGAAAAACTCAGTAAATTAATCATTTACATTAATCCGCCGTATGCAGAGGCGGCAACGGCAACAACAGTTGCGAAAACAGGAAAAAATAAAGACAACGTTTCTAATTTAACAAATGTTCATAAAAAATACATTCCATTAATTGGTAAAGGAATTCGGGAATTGTTTGCACAATTTTTAATCCGCATTTACAGCGAGCTTCAACGTTGCAAAATTGCAAATTTTGCAAAGTTGAAAGCGCTTTGCGCTTCCAACTTTGCCGACTTCCGCCAAGTGTATCAACCCAAATTGGAAAAACTATTTGTGGTTCCTGCAAAAACATTCGACAATGTAAAGGGAACTTTCCCAATAGGGTTTCATTTTTGGGATTCAGACAAAAAAGAAAAGTTTAAAGAAATTTATGCCGATGCTTATGATGCTGACGGAAATTTTTTGTGTAAGAAAAAAGTTCAAATTGAAGGAGACAAAGTAATTAACCATTGGTTAAAATTGTTTGTGGACGAACAAAATGATGAAATCGGTGGTATGTGCTGCGTTGGAAATGATTTTCAGCACAATAATTATGTTAACATAAATTTTGTAGATTGCATAAAAGGTGTCGGAAATGCAAAAGGAATTGCAAAATTTAAAATTACAAAATATAATTTAATTCCATCGTGTGTTTATTTTTCCGTTAGACAATGTATAAAAGCGGATTGGCTTAACGACCGCGACCAATTTTTATTTCCGAATAACGAGTGGAAAAATGATTTTGAATTTCAAACTAATTGTCTGACTTATACATTATTTCACGGACAAAATCAAATATCATGTAAAAATGGCGTAAACCACTGGATACCGTTTTCGGAGGAGGAAGTTGACGCAAAAAGCCTTTTCGACAGCCATTTTATGAAGGATTTTTTGGACGGGAAAATTCAACCCGAACAATCCGACAACGGACTTTTCAAAAACGAAAACAACGAAAAACACGAAATCGTTTTTTCCGAAGAATCTAAAACGGTCCTCGACCGCGGGCGCGAACTCTGGCGTTATTACCACACTATGGAAGAGGCAAACCCAAACGCCAGCCTTTACGACATAAAAGAGTTTTTCCAAGGCAGGAACGAAAAGGGCAAGATGAACTCTTCTTCTAACGACCCCGTTTATACGGAGTTGCTTTCGGCGTTGAAAAACAGTCTGCGACTGTTGGGAGAAAAAATTAAGCCAAAGGTTTATGAGTACGGGTTTTTGAGGGAGTAGGCTGTTCTGATTTCCCCTTACACCCTCCACCCTGCGCTTTGTGCCTGCAATTCGCACATCCGCGCGAACAAGCCACCGTTTTGCCTGAGCGCGGTGGGCGAGCCTTGTTCCGACACTTTGCCGTCTTTCAAGACCACGATTTTGTCCGCGCTTTCTACGGTGCGCATTCGGTGGGCGATTACGAGGACAGTCTTGCCTTTGAGCAGCCGTGAGAGCGCGCCCTGAACTTTGGTTTCGTTTTCAACGTCGAGAGAGGCGGTGGCTTCGTCCAAAAGGACTATCGGGGCGTTTTTGAGCAAGGCGCGGGCAATCGAAATGCGCTGCCGCTCGCCGCCCGAAAGTTTCGCACCGTTCTCGCCGATTTTAGTGGCGTAGCCGTCGGGAAGTTTCTGAACAAACTCGTCGCAGTTTGCCGCACGAGCCGCCTCGCGCACCTCATCGTCGGTTGCGCCGTGCCTGCCGAGGCGGATGTTTTCCATCACCGTGTCGTCAAAAAGCGTAACGTCTTGAAACACCATCGAATAGTCGGAAAGGAGCGTTTCGGGGTCAACGGCAGAAATGTCCGTGCCGCCAACGCTGATTTTACCGCCGTCAGCGTCCCAAAGCCGTGCCGAAAGCCGCGCGCAAGTGCTTTTTCCGCTGCCCGAAGGTCCCACGAGAGCCGTAACTTCGCCCTCCTTTGCCGTAAAACTCACGCCGCGCAAAACCTCCTTGTCGCCGTAAGAAAAATGCACGTAGTCAAAAACGATGTCGTGTCCGCTTGGCTTAAACTCCGCTTTGCCGTCAGCCGTCTTGGTGTCGTTGATTTCCATAAGCCGTTTTGCCGACACTTCCGATATAAAAACCTCTGCAATCAGCGCAAGGCTCTGGTCGAACGGCGCGTACACTCTCGTTATAACGAGCAGAAACATGAAGAGCGTCATAAAATCCGTTCCGCCCGAAAGAATCAGGTGCGCACCCGTGAGAATCGTTGTCGCAACACCGAGCCGCATAATCACGCTCGCCGCATTAACGAACAAGCGTTCACCACTTCGCCGCGAATGAGCGTGCGCTCGTGCGAGTCAATTTTTTCGTTAATCTCAGAAAGAAACCGCACCTCGCTTTTTGCCGCGTGGATTTCGCGGATGTTTTCGATAATTTCCTGCATTGAGTCCGAAACCGAAAGGGCAGCCGACTTGATTTTAGTCGCGTTCTTTTCCGTCAGTTTACGCGAGCCGAACAACAGCGCAAACGACACGGGAACACCCCACAAGCACGCAACGGCAAGCCGCCAATCCATCACCAAAAGTCCGACTGCGATAATCGCCGTCGAAATGTACGAGCCGTAAAGGTAGCCCAAAACGTGCGACCAGACATGCTCCATTCGGTTTACGTCGCCCAAGACGGTTTCGGTAAGGTCGGCGACGTCGCGCTTTCCGAAAAAGCCGAGCGGAAGTTTCCTGAGCCGTTCCGCAAGCGAAAGCCGCACCGCCTTCACCTCGCCGTAAACAAGTGAGTAAGTGGTGCGGTACTGCTGAATGTGCGTTATGAGCGAGAGCAGCAAAAACGCGATTACAAGCGCAACAAACGGCAATGCGGAAATCGCAGACGAACCATACGAAAGCACCGACATAAACTGCTGCATCAAAAGATATAAAATGCCCGTGCCGCCCATTACGACAAGGTTTACTATAACCGTCCAGAACGCACCTTTCTTGGCGTTGGACACGCCCTTGTCGGAGAGGGCGTATTTGCGTTTGAAATTTTCACCGAACATCATTTGCCTCCTTTTTGATTTTCCACTCTGCCGCCGTGTTGTATTCCGTCCACATACGCGCGTAAAGCCCGGCGGCGTTTCTCAGGGTTTCGTGCGTGCCGCTTTCGGCGATTTTGCCGCCCGAAAGCACAATTATTTTGTCCGCGCCCACCACGGTTGAAAGGCGGTGCGCTATCATTATGACGGTTTTTCCCGCGCTCAAAATCTTCAACGCCTTCTGAATCAAAACCTCGTTTTCAGGGTCAGCAAAGGCGGTCGCCTCGTCAAGGACGACAATCGGCGCGTCTTCAAAACGGCGCGGGCAATCGCAATCCGCTGCTGTTCGCCGCCCGAAAGGAACACGCCGTCAGAGCCGATCACCGTGTCGATTCCGTTTGGTAGTTTTTCGATGATGTCGGCGCACTGGGCGGCTTGTAACGCTTTCTCAACTTCTTCGCGCGTGGCTTGGGGGCGCGAAAGGCGCACATTTTCCAATACTGAAAGTTTGAAAAGCCGCGAATTTTGGAACACTAACGCGATTTTTTCCATTAAAACGCTTTGCGCAATGTCCTTTACATTAACGCCGCCAACTAAAACTTCGCCCTCCGTGGTGTCCCAAAAGCGCGGAATCAGGCTTGCCGCCGTGGTTTTTCCGCCGCCCGAAGGACCGACGAGCGCCACCACCGAACTGCTTTCAGCCGTAAAACTCACGTCTGAGAGCGCGGGAGTTTCGCTACCGTCGTAGGTGAACGACACATTCTTGAACTCAACGCCGTTTCCGTTCGGGATTTTTGGGTTTTCGGTTTCGGTGAGGGTCGGGGCGTTCATAACCGTGTCAATGCGTTTGAGGGCGGTTTGGGCGAGCATCGTTCCGCTTGAAGCGAACATAATTTTTGCGAGAGCGGTTGAAATCACCGCGCTGAACACCGCGTAAAACGCAAAATCCGTTACAAATTCGGCAAAATTTCCGCTTGAAAGCGCACGCGGAGCGAGCAAAAGCGCAACAGGCACGAGGAACGCAAATGCACCCTCCGTTGCCGTCAGGTTGATTGACTGCGGCAACCTGCACACGCCGTCGGTGTATTCCTCGGCACGGGTGCTGTAATTTTCAATCGCCGCCTTGAACGCACGGAACGAGTAGACCGTCTGCTGAAAAACCTTTACCACGGGGATTCCGCGCACGTATTCGGTCGCCGCCTTTGCCATCTCGTCCTGCGCGCCCTGATAAATGAGCATGAGTTTGGCGTTTTTTCCGCCCATCATAACGCAGAGCATCGCAACCGAAATCACAACGGCGAGCATACAAGCCGCCCCCATCCGCCAGTCAAAGGCAAACATCAGCACGAGGGTTGAAACGAACATCGCAGCCGTTCCCGCAATGTCGGCGAGGTTGTGAGCAAGGAGCGTTTCGGTTTCGCCCGCCGCGCCGTCGAGCCTGTTACGCAAAAGCCCCGAGCCGTTGGAATCGAAAAATCCGAGCGGCACTTTCATAAGGTGCGCCATTCCCTGCTTACGGATATTGCTTGCCGTCTTGAACGCCGCCAAATGCGTGCAGAGGAGCGCGATAAAATACACCGCGATTCCGCCGAACGCAAAATAAAACGCCGTCCAGCCGTAACGCTCGACACCCACTGCGGCAGAAAAATCGGGAGCGGCGGCAATCAAATCCCTCACCACGAGCCAAATGCAGATGTACGGCACCATGCCCGCCACCATCGCCGCCGCAGAAAGCGCAAGCCCGATGTACGTAAGCGATTTGTACTTCCCCGCAAAGTTCAAAAGCCGAGCAAGCGGAGATTGGGGTTTTGTTTTAGACATAAAATTTATCTCCTTTATTTTCTGTTTATAATTTTCATTTCTCTTCCGTTTCGTCAAGCCAATTCAGCATTGCGTCCAAAACGCGCTTTGAGTTGCCCACGTTGCAGTGTCCGCCGGCATCGTCCTTTTCGGTCAAGAGTTTGAGCGTGAGGCTTTTGGCGTTGGTCAATAAGTCGAATTCCTCGTGGAAAAGGCTCGGATTGATAAAATGGTCTTCCTTTGCGCCGAGGACGAGGACATCCTGCGTTATACGGTCGGCGATACCGAGGAGCGTGAATTTGCGGATTCGGTCGATGTATTCCATCGGCGTTTTTGCGTCGTAGGCGTACATTCCGTGGAGCAGGTTCCAGCGCACGAGTTCGTTTTTCTTCATCATTTTTTTGTAAAAGCCGTTCATTATGCCTTTTACGGGCGAGGAAAGGATTTTTTCGACCAGTTTCGACACGTTTCCGGGGTGGTCAGACAAAATCACGTGGAAAAAGTCGGGGAAAATCGACCAAGCGATACGCGGCTAATCCGCTTTTCAAACGCCGCCGCACGGGGCGCAAGGTAGCCGCCCAACGACGCGCCGATTATCGCCGCATTTTCAAGTTTAAAATAATCCAAGACCGCGCCGACGGGCTTTTCCCATTCGTGGCTGAATTTCATATTTTGGACACGAAGACAGCCGCCCTGACCCGGACCTTCAAAAAGGTAGACGTCGTAGCCGTTTTGCGAAAGGTAGAGCGCGGGAAAGAAAAGTTCCTCGAAATAACTGTCGTTTCCGCCGTGAAGGAGAATTGCGCCCAGGCTGTTTAAAATAATCCAAGACCGCGCCGACGGGCTTTTCCCATTCGTGGCTGAATTTTATGTTCTGGATGCGCAGGCAGCCGCCCTGCCCCGGACCTTCAAAAAGGTAGACATCGTAGCCGTTTTGCGAAAGGTAGAGCGCGGGGAAGAAAAGTTCCTCAAAATAACTGTCGTTCCCGCCGTGAAGGAGAATTACGCCACGAGTTTTTCCGCCGCCGTTGTGCTCCGATTTTGCCACCATTACGGGCAGAAATCCGCTGCCAAACGGAACTTGATGCCGGGAAACTTTGCCGCTTTCAAAAAACGGCGCGTAATATTCGTAAAAGAGTTTTGCCGCCTTTTCGTACTGAGCCTTTTTTTGCGGGTCGGTGTCGTACATAAAAAACTCCGCCATACGCGCATAGGCGATTTCGTTCTGAGTTCTGCCCTCGTCGTGCGCCTTTTTTTCGAGCGCAGTGAGGGTGTGTATCCAGTCTTCGCTCGTGCGGATATTTTTGCATTCGGCGCACACTTCGTCTTCGTCGCCGCCGTCCCAATAAATCACGCGGTTTAACTGGAAATTGAAATTAGCGTCAGGAACGATTTTTTTCGTCCCGCGCTTGAAGGTTATCGGTTGAGTGATGTCGTAGGTTTGCATTGTTTTGCTCCTTTATTTTCTTTTCGTAATAAAAATTCGATTTTTGTAATCCGTGCGGGGTTTGGGGTTTCATTTTTCCATAGTTTAGACTCCTAAAATTTTATAATGTTCTGATTTTACCAATTTTATGCTGTTGTAATCATTCGGCTCGCCGAACTCATACTGCCAAATATTGTATACGTCCTGCGCCGCATCCCGCTCAAAAAAGACGGGAATAACTTTTTTCTTTGTTACCGCCTGCCACTGCCGATACGGATAAAACAATTGGTGGATAATCGTATTTTCAACTGCCGCGTTTTTCGCCTCGATAAGCACGATTTTATCTTTGCCCTCATAACCAGCGTCAACTTCAGTCTGAACGCTCTCCGCTTCAATTTGAATTCCGGCAATTTTGAATGAAAATTTCGGCGTGTATTTTCTACCACGAATTGTCAAAAGCAGCGTCGGGTCATTCATAAAAGTGCGGATAAGAGATGACGCATACGCAAAATCAAGGTGCTGCATTTCCGAATCACCGACATCTGAACTATCAAGATGAAAATCAAGTTTGGAATTGTAGGTCTGGATTTCGCTTGTAATCGGCGGAATGTCGATGTAGCCCTCGCCCTTGCAAATAGCATATTGCCCATTTTTAGTGGGAAGAATAAAAAATCGTTTTGCTGAAATATAAGCGGGCGCGATTCGCGGGTGTCCTGTTTGCATAAAATCCGCACTTCCTTTTCCGCCGTTTTCTTGAAATCCTGACACGACCGTTTTATTTGTTCCGCCGAAAGCGGAAAGTATGATTTTGAAAAATCGTGTTCTAAAATATGATAATCGTCAAAAATTTTCTGCCATGATTTGCTGTTTGCCATTTTTCTTCCCCCTAAAATGCGTTCGCAATGTTTGAAATTAACAACTCGCTGACTGCGCCGCGTTTTTTCGCATTTGAATTTATCATTCTATTTGCAAAAACACGCTGAATTTTGAATTTTTTATACAAATCGTCGAAAAAATTATCGTTTTCGTCGGCGTTTTTCGGGTCGGAATTGCTTGCGACTACGGTTGCGCCTTTTTCGCTTATTTCTTCTATAAAACGCTCTAACTCAATCTGCTGAACGTCTGAAAAATTATTTTCATTATACGATGTAAACGCCGAAGTTTGAGTTAGCGGACGGTAAGGCGGGTCGATGTAAACAAAAGTTTTGTTATCGATAAACGATTTACATTCGGAATAATTGGCGGCTGTCATTTCAACATTTTGTAAAAGTAACGAACACGCTCTGAGATTTTCGGCATCGCAAATCGGCGGATTTTTGGCGTTATTAAAAGGCACGTTAAAAAGTCCTTTGGAATTAACGCGGTACAAACCGTTGAAACACGTTTTATTTATAAAAATAAACAAAGCCGCCTTTTCAAGGTTTTCGGCGTTGTTGCCGTTGATTTTCAGAGTGTTAAAGCGTTCACGTTTTTCAAAAAACAACGTTTTGCGCTCTTCTTGCGAAAGGTTTTTGTAAGTGGTTTGCAAGAAAAAAAGTTGCGTTATAAGCGGCTCGCAATTTTCCTTAATTTGTCGGTAAGTGTTAATCAGTTCGGCATTTATGTCGTTGATTAACACCGTTTTAGGGCTGAAAGTAGACAGCACGTCAAACAACACCGCGCCGCCGCCAACAAAAGGCTCGCAGTATTTTTCTATCCGTGCCGGATATTTTCGGCGTATCTCATTGAGCAGTTGCGACTTCCCGCCCGCCCACTTTACAAAAGGTTTTGCCGTTGCCATTTTTCTATTTAATCCTTTTTACGATAATTTTTCCACCCGCAAATTTAAGAAAAAATATTCTTTTTTTCAGTTGATAATTTTGCATTACCGCCGTTCAGCACGGAACAGTCACGATTTTTTTCCTCCCGCTATTACTTTCCGCACGCACACATAAGCATTGCGCCGTCGGTGTGGATTTCGGTTTCGGCGTAGCGGTCGGCGAAGATTTTCTGCACTTCGTCCTCGGTGAAAAACGGCGGCGTAAACCAGCCTTTCTTTGCGAGGACATTTTTCACGAGCCAATCCGTCCTTTTGGATTTTCCCTTGATGTAAAAGCAAGCAAGGAATTTTCCGCCTTGTTTCAAGACGCGGTGCGTTTCTGCAAACGCCTTTTCTTTGTCGGGGAAGGCGTGAAAGCCGTTCATACTCAAAACAATGTCGAAACTTTCGTCCGCAAACGGAAGAGAGCCGACATCGCCTTGAACGAGCGAGATATTTTTGCAGTCGCCGAGCCGTGCGCGCGCTTTTTCGAGCATATCCGCGCTGTAATCAAGACAGGTGATTTTTGCGGCGGTAAGAGTGCGCCATTTTTCAGAGGTGAACACCGCCGTCCCGCACGGAACATCAAGCAGACTTCCTGAAAAATCGTCGGGAATGTGAGCGAGCAATTTTTGCGCAATCGCCGTGTCGTCAGTGCCGCCCCAGAAAAAATTGATGTATGCGCGTGCAAGCGGATTTTTCTGCGTGAGAACGCCGTCGTAAATGTTCTTTGAACTGCGGTAGGCAGTTCGGATTTTATTTCCTGACATATTTTTTCTCCTTTATTTTTCAAAACTTACCTAAAAACCGCACTTTACACATTCCGCATACAGCAAATCAATCCGCCCCGCAATGCGCTCGCTCTTGGTAATTTTCCAGCCGTTTTGCTCCAAAAACGCCGTGTATTCAGCCGCCGTCCACTCGTGCGCAAAACGGACTCCGCAAAGATACAGCAGTTTTTGCCAGAGGTTTTTCTTCTTGTCGTTGTTCTGAATGAAATTGGGCGCGACAAGGATTCCGCCGCTTTTTAGCACCCGGCTGATTTCTGACAACGCCTTTTCGGGATCATATTTTTTCTCCTTTATTTTTCAAAACTTACCTAAAAACCGCACTTTACACATTCCGCATACAGCAAATCAATCCGCCCCGCAATGCGCTCGCTCTTGGTAATTTTCCAGCCGTTTTGCTCCAAAAACGCCGTGTATTCAGCCGCCGTCCACTCGTGCGCAAAACGGACTCCGCAAAGATACAGCAGTTTTTGCCAGAGGTTTTTCTTCTTGTCGTTGTTCTGAATGAAATTGGGCGCGACAAGGATTCCGCCGCTTTTTAGCACCCGGCTGATTTCTGACAACGCCTTTTCGGGATTTGGCATAATGTGGAGCGCGCTGGCGATTACAACCACGTCAAAACTTTTTTCGGCAAAATGCAAGTTGGTTGCGTCGGCAACTTCAAAACTGACGTTTTCGGGAATTCCGCGCTTTTTCGCCGTCTCAATCATTTTGGGCGCAAAGTCGGTGCAACGACGATTTTTGCGCTCGAAGCGATGTGCCGCGCAATCAACCCCGGACCCGTGGCAAGTTCAAGCACGGTCTTTCCCGCCGCCGTGCGCGAAATTTCGTTATAAAGAAAATCGTAAATGTGCTTCTGCGACTTCATCGCCCGCTCGTAAATGGGGGCAAAGAGATTCCAAATTGTAGTTTTCATAATTTTTCTTCACTTTTCA
>SJYC01074907.1:0-19816 GCA_006408675.1 Madoqua kirkii | reverse complement strand
ATGAGCTGCTTTGTAGACTCATTGGTATCTTCAAAGGTATCAATAAAATATATTTTCATATACTTTTATCATTAAAAAACCTGAATTTTTTGATAGTTTAATATCTTCTAAAATAATTTTTTATAAATTAGTGATGTGTATGAAACACAGGAAAGCTAGTTTATTTATTATAATTTTCATGATAGCAGAAGTAGCTTTATTCTGAAGCTTGCACAGCATTACAGAAAAAAGCATTGGTTACATCCAGTATTTCAAAAGTTTCCATATGAGTTTTTCAAGTTTAATTACTAAAAATATTTAATTTAATGAAATATTTAGACAATCCCTGAAATGTGTGAGCAAAACTTCAATCAGACATTCCTTGTGAAGATTACTGTTAGTAAGTACCAGCTTATTCCATATATTATTTATGAACTAGGGAGCTATGATATGGTTCTCATTTTCATTCTTATTCATTCCGCATAACCACAGTTTCATGCAGATTTAAAGCTTATTCTTGAGAGACTGGGGTTAATTTGTGCAGGAGTGACACATTGCAAACTGGCCAGCACCCAAAAAAACTTATCATATTTAAGGGTTGAGAAGGAAAGCATGTGGAAGCCAAAGATACACTAAAAGAGACTTTACATTCTACTTCAATCCTTGGTTGGCTTTTAACCAGAGCCAAGTTGACCTCATATAAGTCCCCTCTGTTTTAAACTCCCACCTGCTCTTTCCTCTCCTACCAATCCATTTTCCAAATCTACTTTCTATTTTGCAAAGTCTAATCCATTAAAAAAATTATGGAGTATAGTTGATTTAAAATGTGTTAGCTTTTGCTCTACAACAAACAGAATTAACTATACATATATATTTATCCACTCTTTAGATTTTTTCCCACATAGGTCAATACAGAGTATTGAGAAGAGTTCCCTGTGCTACGCAGTAGGTCTTTACTATTTATATATGGTAGTGTGTATATGTCAATCCCAATCTCCCAATTTGTCCCTCTCCTGCCTGGGTGGAAGCTCAGGTAACCATAAATTTATTTTCTACACTTTATTCTGTTTTTTAAAACTGTTCATTTGTACCATTTTGTTTGTTTTGTTTTGTTTCAGATTCCACATATAAGCAATATCATATGACATTTACCCTCCTCTGTTTGACTTACTTTACTCAGTATGACAATCTCTAGGTCCATTCATGTTACTGCAAATAGCATTATTTTTTTTCTTGGTGGAGTAATATTCCATTGAATTTGTGCCACATCTTATTTATTTATTCTTCTGTTGATGGACATTTAGACTGTTTCCATATCCTGGTTACTGTAAATAATCCTGCAATCAAAACTGGAGTACATGTATCTTTTTGAATTGTAGTGTATCTCTGAGTATATGCCTAGGAATGGGACTGTTGGATTGTATGGTAGCTCTAGTTTTAATTTTTTGAGAAGCCTATTTACTGTTTTCCACAGTGTATGCAACAATTTTCATTTCAACAGTGTAGGAGCATTGCCTTTTCTCCATATCCTCTGCAGCATTTATTGTCTGTGGATTTTTTGGTGATGACCATTCAGACCACTGTGAAATGATACCTCATTGTAGTTTTGATTTATATTTCTGTAATAATTAGTGATGTTGAACTAGCTTTTAAGTTCATTTATTTATTTTTATTTCCATTACTCTAAGTTCAGTTCAGTTCAGTTGTCCAACTCTTTATGACTCCATGAACCACAGCACCACAGGCCTCCCTGTCCATCACCAACTCTTGGAGTTTACCGAAACTCATGTCCATCAAGTCAATGATGCCATTCAGCCATCTCATCCTCTGTCATCCCCTTTTCCTCCTGCTGTCAATCCCTCCCAGCATGAAGGTTCTTTTAAATGAGTCAGCTCTTTGCATCAGGTGGCCGAAGTATTGGCGTTTCAGCTTCAATATCAGTCCTTCGATGAACACCCAGGACTGATCTCCTTTAGGATGGACTAGTTGGATCTCCTTGCAGACCAAGGGACTCTCAAGAGTCTTCTCCAACACCACGGTTCAAAAGCATCAGTTCTTTGGTGCTCAGCTTTCTTTATAGTTCAACTCTCAAATCCACACATGACTACTGTAAAAACTATAGCCTTGACTAGACAGACCTTTGTTGGCAAAGTAATGTCTCTGCTTTTTAATATGTTTTCCAGGTTGGTAATAACTTTCCTTCAAAGGAGTGTCTTTTAATTTCATGGCTGCAATCACCACTTGCAGTGATTTTGGTGCCCCCCCCAAAATAAAGTCAGCTACTGTTTCCACTGTTTCCCCATCTATTTCCCATGAAGTGATGGGACCAGATGCCACGATCTTAGTTTTCTTCTTAGTTTTTTCACTCTCCTCTCACTTTAATCAAGAGGCTCTTTAGTTCTTCTTCACTTTCTGCCATAAGGGTGGTGTCATCTGTATATCTGATGTGATTGATATTTCTCCCTGCAATCTTGATTCCAGCTTGTGTTTCTTTCAGCCCAGCATTTCTCATGATGTACTCTGTGTAGAAGTTAAATAAGCAGGGTGACAATATACAGCCTTGACATACTCCTTTTCCTATTTGGAACCTGTCTGTTGTTCCATGTCCAGTTCTAACTCTTGCTTCCTGACCTGCATACATGTTTCTCAAGAGGCAGGTCAGATGGTCTGATATTTCTGTCTCTTTCAGAATTTTCCACAGTTTCTTGTGATCCACAGAGTCAAAGGCTTTGGCATAGTTAATAAATCTGGAGAAGGCAATGGCACCCCACTCCAGTACTCTTGCCTGGAAAATCCCATGGACAGAGGAACCTGTAGGCTGCAGTCCATGGGGTCACGAAGAGTCCAACATGACTGAGTGACTTCACTTTCATTTTTCACTTTCCACTTTCATGCATTGGAGAAGGAAATGGCAATCCCAGGGACAGAGGAGCCTAGTGGGCTGCCGTCTATGGGGTCTCACAGAATCGGACATGACTGAAGGGACTTAGCAGCAGTAGCAGTAGTCAATAAATCAGAAATAGATATTTTTTGAAAGTCTCTTGCTTTTTTGGTGATGCAGCGGATACTGGCAATTTGATCTCTGGTTCCTCTGCCTTTTCTATAACCAGCTTGAGTATCTGAAATTTCACGGTTCATGTATTGCTGAAGCCTTGCCTGGAGAGTTTGAGCATTATTTTATTAGCGTGTGAGATGAGTGCAATTGTGTGGTAGTTTGAGCATTCTTTGGTATTCCCTTTCTTTGGGATTGGAATGAAAACTGATCTTTTCTAGTCCTGTGGTGACTGCTGAGTTTTCTAAATTTGCTGAGACGTTGAGTGCAGCACTTCTACGGCATCATCTTTTAGGATTTCAAATAACTCAAATGAAATTCCATCACCTCCACTAGATTTGTTCCATTACTGTAAGAGGTGGATCCAAAAAAAAAAAAATCTTTCATTTTTAGGTAAGAGAGTGTTGTGCCTATGTTTTCCTGTTAGAGGTTTATAGTTTCTGGCATTTCATTTATATCTTTAATCCATTTTGAACTGATTTTTGTGTGTGGTGTTAGGGAGTCTTTACATTTCATTCTTTTATATCTATCTGTTCAGTTTTTCGAGCACCACTTATAGAAGAGGTTGTCTTTTTTCCATTATATATCTTTGCCTCCTTTGTCATAGATTAGGTGACCATAGGTTTATCTCTGAACTTTCTGTCCTATTGATCTATATTTCTATCTTTCTGTACATACTGTTTTGAGGGAGTATAGTCTGAAGTCAGGAATACTAATTCCTCCAGATGTCATTCTTTGTCAAGATTACTTTGGCTATTTAGAGTCTTTGGTGTTTCAGTAAAAATTGTAGAATACTGTGCTCCAAGTCTATGAAAATTGCCATTGGTAATTTAATAGGGATTTCATTGAATCTGTTTATTGCCTTGGGTACTATAGTCATTTTAGCAATATTGATCCTTCAAATCCAGGAACATGGTATATCTCTACATTTATTAGTGTTATTTTTAATTTATTTCATCAATTATTACAGTTTTTGAGTATAGTTCTTTTGCCTCATTTGGTAAGTTTATTTATAGGTGTTTTATTTTTTAATATAAGAACAAATGGAATTGTAATTTCTCCTTTTGATCTTTTATTGTTGGTGTATAGAAATGCAATACATTTCTGTGTATTAATTTTGCATCCCACAACCTCCCCAAATTCGTTGATGAGCTTTAGTAATTTTTGGTAGTATCTTTAGGATTTTTCTATGTGTAGCATCATATCATTTGCAAAAACTGACATTTTTACTTTTTTTTTTTTCCAACTTAGACTTCTTTTATTTCTTATTCCTAGCTGATTGCCATGTCTAGGACTTCCAAAACTATGTTGAATAAAAGCAATGAAAGTGTATACCCTTGTCTTGTTCCTAATCCTAGAGAGGATTATTTCAGGTTTTCACTATTAAAAATGATATTTGCTGTGGTTTTTATCATATACAACCTTTATAATTTTAGGTATGCTTTCTTGATGCCTACTTTCTGGAGAGATTTTTTGAAATCATAAATGGGTGTTTAATTTAGTTCAAAGCTTTTTCTTCATCTATTGAAATAATCATATGACTTTTATTTTTTAATTTGTTAATATGGCATATTACATAGACTGATTTGTGTGTAGTGAAGAATCCTCATATTCTTGGAATAAATCCCACCTGAACATGATGTATGATTCTTTTGATGTGTTTTTGAATTTGTTTAGCTAATATTTTGTTGAGGATTTTTGTGTCTATGTTCATAAGTGATAGTGGCGTATAATTTCCTTTTTTGTGTGTTATATCTTAGTCTGCTTTTGGTATCAGGGTGATGGTGGACTCCTTGAATATGCTTCAGAGTGTTTCTTTGTCTGCTATTTTTTGGAAGAGTTTGCGAAGGATAAACGTTAACTCCTCTCTTAGTGTTTGATAGAATTAGCCTGTGATGCCACCTGGTACCGGACTTTGTTTGTTGGAAAGTTTTAATCATAGTTTTAGTAAACTAATGCTCAAAATTCTCCAAGCAAGGCTTCAGCAATACGTGAACCGTGAACTTCCTGATGTTCAAGCTGGTTTTAGAAAAGGCAGAGGAAACAGAGATAAAATTGCCAACATCCACTGGATCATGGTAAAAGCAAGAGAGTTCCAGAAAAACATCTATTTCTGCTTTATCAACTATGCCAAAGCCTTTGACTGTGTGGATCACAATAAACTTTGGAAATTCCGAAAGAGATGGGAATACCAGAGCACCTGACTTGCCTCTTGAGACATCTGTATGCAGGTCAGAAAGCAACAGTTAGAACTGGACATGGAACAACAGACTGGTTCCAAATAGGAAAAGGAGTATGACAAGGCTGTATATTGTCACCCTGCTTATTTAACTTATATGCAGAGTATATCATGAGAAACGCTGGTCTGGAAGAAACACAAGCTGGAATCACGATTGCTGGGAGAAATATCAATAACCTCAGATATGCAGATGACACCACCCTTATGGCAGAAAGTGAAGAGGAGCTAAAGGGCCTCTTGATGAAGGTGAAAGAGGAGAGTGAAAAAGTTAGCTTAAAGCTCAACATTCAGAAAACGAAGATCATGGCATCCGGTCCCATCACTTCATGGGAAATAGATGGGGAAACAGTGGAAACAGTGTCAGACTTTATTTTTTTGGGCTCCAAAATCACTGCAGATGGTGACTGCAGCCATGAAATTAAAAGACGCTTACTCCTTCGAAGAAAAGTTATGACCAACCTAGATAGCATATTCAAAAGCAGAGACAATTACTTTGCTGACTAAAGTCCGTCCTGTCAAGGCTATGGATTTTCCTGTGGTCATGTATGGGTGTGAGAGTTGGACTGTGAAGAAGGCTGAGTGCCAAAGAATTGATGCTTTTGAAGTGTGGTGTTGGAGAAGACTCTTGAGAGTCCCTTGGACTGCAAGGAGATCCAATCAGTCCATTCTGAAGGAGGTCAACTCTAGGATTTCTTTGGAAGGAATGATGATAAAGGTGAAACTTCAGTAGTTTGGCCACCTCATGTGAAGTGTTGACTCACTGGAAAAGACTCTGATGCTGGGGGATATTGGGGGCAGGAAGAGAAGGGGACGATCAAGGATAAGATGGCTGGATGGCATTGTGGACTCGATGGACGTGAGTCTGAGTGAACTCCGAGTGATGGTGATGAACAGGGAGGCCTGGCGTGCTGCGATTCATGGGGTCGCAAAGAGTCGGACATGACTGAACGACTGAACTGAACTGAACTCAATGCCAATGCTTGTGATTTGTCTGTTCATATTTTCTATTTCTTTCTGATTCAGTCTTGGAAGACTGTACTTTTCTAAGAGTTCATCCATTTCTTCCAGGTAGTCCATTTCATTGGCATATGGTTTCATGTAGTATTATCTTATTATCTTTTATTTTTGCAATGTCAGTTCTAACTTCGTTTTCATTTATATTTTGCTAATTTGATTTCTCTCTTTTTTTTCTTGTATGTGGCAATATCAACACATTTGGCTCGAGAACTACTAATAAACTTAACAGTGCAGTCGTGGTTGAAGAAGTTTTACAAAGGAAACAAGAGGCTCTAAGATGAGGAGCATAGTAGCCAGCCATTGGAAACTGACAATGACCAACTGCGAGTCTTCATCATCAAAGCTGATCATCTTTCTACTATATGAGAAGTTTCTGGAGAACTCAGTACTGACTATTTTTGAAGATTGTACTTTTCTAAGAGTTCATCCATTTCTTCCAGGTAGTCCATTTCATTGGCATATGGTTTCATGTAGTATTATCTTATTATCTTTTATTTTTGCAATGTCAGTTCTAACTTCGTTTTCATTTATATTTTGCTAATTTGATTTCTCTCTTTTTTTTCTTGTATGTGGCAATATCAACACATTTGGCTCGAGAACTACTAATAAACTTAACAGTGCAGTCGTGGTTGAAGAAGTTTTACAAAGGAAACAAGAGGCTCTAAGATGAGGAGCATAGTAGCCAGCCATTGGAAACTGACAATGACCAACTGCGAGTCTTCATCATCAAAGCTGATCATCTTTCTACTATATGAGAAGTTTCTGGAGAACTCAGTACTGACTATTTTATGGCCATTCAGCATTTGAAGCAAATTGGAAAGGTGAAGAAGTATAAGTGAGTGCCTCATGAGTTGATCAGAAACAAACAAAAATTGCTTTAAGGTGTTGTCTTCTCTTATTCTACACAATAACAACAAATTATTTCTCAACCACATTGGGATGTAGGACAAAAAATGAATTGTATAACAATTGATAACAACCAACCCAGTGGTTAAATCAAGAAGAAACTCCAAAGAACTTCCCAAAGCTAACCATGCCCCCTCAAATTGGTCATGGCCACTGGTGGTCAGCTGCTAGTCCAATCCACTACAACTTTCTGAATCCCAGGGAAACCATTACATCTGAGAAGCATTCTCAGCAAATAGACAAGATACAGTGAAAACTGCAATGCCTACAGCTGGCATTGATCAACAGAATGGGTCCAGTTCTTCTCATTACAATGCTCGACTGCACATAACACAACCAGTGCACATCACACAACTTCAAAAGTTGAACAAATTGGGCTACAAGTTTTTGTCTCATCCAACATATTGACCTAACTTCTTGCCAATCTTCTACCACTTCATCAAGCATCTGGTCATCCTTTTTTTTTTTCTCCCAGCAAAAAAGCTTCTATAATCAGCTGGATGCAGAAAATTCTTTCCAAGTGTTTGTTGATACCTAAAGCATGGACTTATATGCTACAGGAAGAAACAAGCTTATTTCTCATTAACAAAAATGTGTTGATTGTAATGGTTCCTATTTTGATTAAGAAAGATGTATTTGAGCCTAGTTTTGATAATTTAAAATTCGAGGTCAAAGATCACAATTACTTTGCATTAACCTTAATAGTAACTTCGTTTTTTGTTATTTGTGATTTTCTTTTTTCATCTAGTTGCTTTAGGTATAAGGTAGGCTGTTTATTTGAGGTTTTTCTCGTTTCCTGAGGTAATATTCTATAGCTCTAAACTTCCACCTTAGAACTACTGTTGCTGTGTCCCATTGGTTTTTTCATTTATTTGCAGGTATTTAAAAAAATTTCCTTGTTGATTTCTTCAGTGATCCATTGGTTGTTTAGTAACATATCATTTAGCCTCTATGTTAAAAAATATATATATATATATATTTTGCCTTTTTCCTGTAATTTTTTTCTATTTTTATAGTGTTGTGGTCAGAAAAATGTTTGATATAATTTCAATTTTCATAAACTTGATTTGTGACCCAAGATGTGATCTATCCTGGAAAATGTCTCATGTGCACTTGAGAAGAAGATGTGTTGTGCAGCTTTCTGATGGAATGTCCTATAAATATCAAAGTCTATCTGGTCTAATGTATCATTTAAGGCTTGTGTTTGCTTATTAAATTTTCTCTGGGGATGATCTATCCATTGGTGTAAGTGGGATGCTAAAGTCCCCACTGTTGTTGTATTACTGTCAATTTATCTTTTATGCATGTTAGGTTTTGCCCTCTTTATTGAAGAGCGCCTTGATTGAGCTCATATATTTACAATTGTTATATCTTTTCTCTAGATTGGTACATTGATCATTATACAGTGTCCTTTCTTGTGTCTTGCAAAAGTCTCTAAGTCTATTCTCTCTGATATGAGTATTGCCACTACAGCTTTTTTTTTTTTTCAAGTTCTATTTGCATGGAATATTTTCCCACCATCCCACTTTCAGTCTGTATGTGTTTCCAGGTCTGATGTGGGTATTTTGTAGGCAGCATATATATGAGCCTAGTTTTTTGTATCCATTCAGCTTTTTGGTTGAAACCTTTAATCCATTCACATTTAAGGTAATTGTAAATAAGAATGTTCCTACTGTAACTTTCCTTAAGTGCTTTTGGTTTTTTTATGTAGGTGTTTTTCCTTCCATTTCTGTTTTGTTCTCTTCGCTTGTGGTTTGATGACCATTTTAAGTGCTGTGTTTGTGTTGTTTTTTCTTAATGTGTACCTATTGTAGATTTTTTTTTTTGCATTTACCATGTGGTTTTGATTTAGTAGTCTGTATACAAATAAGGTTGTTTAAGTTGCTGATATCTTAATTTCAAGTGTAATTCCAATTTCCTGCATTTATACTCTGATTTACTTATGATTGCTTGTTTTGAAGCATATTTGTATATCTGTGATTTCCTACTTTCGTTATATAATTTTTCCTTTAGCAATGAGCTTTTCCATTTGTAATTTTCTTGTTTCTCATTGTGGCCTCTTTTTTCCCTTCCTACTGCAGCTCCTTTAGGATTTGTTCTAATGTTATTCTATTGATGCTTTTGCTTTGTTGAAAGCTGTTGACTTCTCTGTGGTATCTGAATGAAAGCTTTGCTGGGTAGAGCATTTTTGGATGTAGGTTTTTCCCTTTCATCATTTGAAACATATTGTAACACTTGCTTCTGACCTGCAGGGTTTTTGCTTAAAATTTAAATTCAACTAATAACCTTATAGGTGTTCCCCTTTATATTATTTGTTGCTTTTCTCTTGATACTTCTAATATTTTTTCTTTGTGTTTAATTTTTGATAGTTTGATTAATATTAATCTTGGCATGTTCATTCTTGAGTTTATTTTTTATAGGACTCCCTGCACCTCCTGCACTTGGGTGACTATTTCCTTTCCCATGTTAGGGAAGTTTTGGACTATAATCCTTCAGATTTTTTTGTGGCCCTTTATCCTCTTTTTCTGGGCATTCTATAATATAAAGGTTGCATTTAATGTTGTCCCAGAGTCCTCTGAGATTATTCTCATTTCTTTTCATTCTTTTTTCTTTATTCTATTCCATGGCAGTTACTTTCACCACTCTGTCCTCTAACTCATTTATTTATTCTTCTGCCTCAGTTACTCTGCTATTGATTCCTTATAATGCATTTTAAAATTTCTATTATTGTATCATTCATTTCTTTTTGTCTCTCCTTTAAATCTTTTATTTCTTTGTTAATCACCTCTTTTATCTCTTTAGTCTGTACTTCCATTCTTCTATGAGATCTTGGATTGCCTTTATAGTAATTACTCTGAATTCTTTCTTTGGTATATTGCCTATATCCTTTAAATTTCATTTTTCTTTTAGGTTTTCATCTTGCTATTCATCAGCAATGCATTTCTCTGTCATTTCATTTTGTTATCATCTTAACTGTTTGTGGTCTCCTTTCCACAGGCTGAATGATTGCAGTTCCTGTTGCTTCTGGTGACTGACCCCTGGTAGATAATGTTGGTCCAGGGGCTTGTGTTGGCTTCCTGATGGGAAGGGGAGCTGGTGCTTTCCCTTTTGTAGGTGGAGTTGAGTCTTGTATCATGGGGGGGGGGGGTGGCAGGGAAATGTGAAGAGGTGCATTTTGGTGTGCTTATGAGCTTAGTAAGACTTTAGGCAGCCTATTTAATGATGGGCACAACATTTTCTTGTCTTGTTAGTTGTTTGGTGTAAGGCATTCCAACACTGGAGCCTGTAGGCTGTTGGGCAGGGTTGGGTGTTGGTATCAAAATGGGGGCCCCCTAGAGATCTCATCCTAAGTAATTCTCTGGAGCCTCTGTTGCCAATGTCCTCATCTCTCTGGTGAACTACAACTGACTTCTGCCTCTTAGGAAACTTTCCAATTCACATAAATTAATCTAACACCAGTTCATCTGGAGGTTTTTTTGGTGTGTGTGTGTGCTGAGTACCAGTGTCTGTGATAAGTTCTGTGTGCCCTCCAAGAACCGAGTATATGTTTCCCCCAACCCTATGGGTTTCTTGCTCTCAAATCCTGCTGGTCTTCAAAGCTAAATGCTTCAGGGGTTGCTTCTTGTAACTCCAGACCTTCAGACAGCCTTGAAGTGTTATTTTTATGTGGGAACATTCCTGTGAAGTCTGCTTGGGTTTAACTTTGTGTTTGTGTGTGTGTGTGTGAGAGTTGTTTATAATATGGATGCCCACCACCTCTCCTCAGCGTACACTTGCCATTATTAACTTGATAAGGCATTTGACTGATGTTGTGGTGACTGGAGCCTTCCCTGGATGTTGAATAGAATTTTCCCTTTGCTCTGTTTGTCAGCACTCATCAAAGGTAATGTCTGCTCCCTAGTTGGCTGAATAGAGGCCCTCAGATCTGTCTTTTAGCTGGGTTTCTGATCTGAAGTGTGAGGTAGGTGGGATTGGAGCACTTCCTCTGGGAGAGAAGCCACTGAGAATTCCTCCTCTGGAGTTTTTTCACCTGAAAGTGTGTTTTATCGTGTCACCTTTCACCCATTGTATGAGCTCACAAGTTAGTCTATTGTTGGTAATGCTCTTGGCTCCACCTTAATAATGGGTATGCTGGCAATTGACCCTGGTGCCTGTCAGGCATTGTTTTTACCAGGACACCAGCATATATACACTGAAGTCATGTCCTAGGATTGCTGTAATTATAGATCTGGACCCACTGTGAGCTCTATGGGGACAGCTCAGATTCTGACCTGGCCCATTCCTTGCATATACGTACTTACAAAATCCAACTGCTAAAGCTAGACCCATCTCACCTGCAAGAGCACTCATTGACTGTTCAGATGTTCTGCAAGCACTAAGTTTACAAAGCCAGTCACAAGGGTGTAATACCACAATTTATGAGGAGATATTTCAGCTTTTTTTAATTGCAGTGTCTCTGGGGCTCAGCTGGGGTTTCAGCTCAATGTCTGCAAGTGGGCCACCCACAAGTATATACTCTGAAGGATGTTCCAGAGCTCAAGAGTCTTTCCTAGTGGGGATAGGATATGTGGGATTTCAGTGGCTGCAAGCAAGAGGGATCTGGCCTTGGTAAGATCCTTTCCTGTTGCCCAGGAGAGGCAGGTGCCAGTGTATGGGGAGAGAAGCTTCAGTGGCAGCCCTTCTGTCTGTGCATCACTCAACGCTTGCTCCTTGGAAAGAAAGTTATGATCAACCTAGACAGCATGCTAAAAAGCAGAGACATTACTTTGCTGACAAATGTCCATTTAGTCAAAGCTATGGTTTTTCCAGTAGTCATGTATGAATTTGAAAATTGTATCATAAAGAAGGCTGAGCACTGAAGAACTGATGCTTTTGAACTGTGGTGTTGGAGAAGACACTTGAGAGTCCCTTGGACTGCAAGGAGATTAAACCAGTCAATCCTAAAGGAAATTAATCTTGAATATTTATTGGAAGGACTGATGCTGAAGTTGAAACTCCAATACTTTAGCCACCTGGTGAAAAGAGCTGACTCATGAGAAAATACCCTGACACTGGGAAAGATTGAAGGTTGGAGGAGAAGGGGATGACATATGATGAGATGGTTGAATGGCATCACTGACTCAGTAGGCATGAGTTTGAGCAAGTTGCAGGAGATGGTGAAGGATGGGGAAACCTGGTGTGGTGCAGTCCATGCAAGGATTGCAAAGAGTTGGACATGGCTGAACAACTGAACAACAACAATTGTGTTTCATATTTATGGTGGTTTGTTGCCGAGAGCCAGCGTGAGGAATTCTGCCCTTGACAATGGTCATGAGGAAAGAAGCCAGACAAAACACAAAAGCATGATCTAGCTTCAGGGGTTCCCCTTGAGTTTTCCTGAACACCTACCTCCCCCCGCCAAAAAAAAAAAAAAAAAAAACAAACCAGAGTCAGCCTGATTTTATTGTGCTGTGCTTTCCACTCTTCTGATTTTCTCTAGAAAGAGTTAACTCAGGGCTTCAGTTAACAGTCTCCTGCAAAAGAATGTCTCAACTTAAAACCCCTCTTGATGTCTCCCTAACTTGCCTGAGAGTTAGAGACTTTTACACCTTGTGATAGTTTACAGCCCCTCAACCAGGAGAGGCACACAGCTTAAAGCATCTAAAAGATAGAGCCTTTTCTAAGAGCTAAAAATTACATTGGTGACGGGTTTTCACTGTTGACTCAATGACTACTGCCAGGCCTCCATATTCTTTATCTTTTAGACACCTGAAGGATATTAATCAATGTAATAGGGTTATAGAAATAGGAATGTAGTAATTGTGATGTTAGCAACACTAGACTTTTGAGTTAATTACTTTTTTTTGTTATATATCACTGCACTCGTCTTGTGTCCTTGCTATGTAAGAATGTAACTTTATTTAGTGCTTTCTGAGAGTGGCACCAGACTTTGGAAAGATCAACACAAATAAGTCTTCTGGTTGACAAACCCTTATCAGAGAAAAGGCTGTAAAATGTTTATTGGCCTTCTGGCTAGAAGATGATGTAAATCACCTAAGATTTGTGTATACAATTAGGTATGCAGAGACAAAGCCTGGTTTTGATGAGTCAGGGCTGCTGACGCTGCATAACTTTATATTACCCATTGATCTCTATGTACAATCATAAAAGTATAAAAGGTCTTTCTAGACAATAGAGGCTGGGCTAGTTGCTGGACTGGTTTCCCCCATGTCTTCTCTTTACTCTAATTTCTGGCTGAATTCTCATCTACGGCATGGAGGCTCACCATGTCTACTTACTTGCCCTGGTTTTTAAGATCCACGCAAGGGGGAGCCCAAGGCAGGGCACCTCTGCTATTCAAGAGGATGCTGGTGGCCTAATGTAGATGGTGCAAACTTCTTCTCTCGAAGTTTTATTGGTTTTCCACATAAACCAAGTTATTCAGAATCTTTTCTCCACTAATTTTCCTACTATACTATTATTTCCTAATCTTATATTTCTAAATAAATAAGTTTTTCCTCGCTTATCTGTCTCCCCTTCAAATCACCCTGGATCCACCAGGGCTAGACCCCGGCAATTTGTTTCCTCCAGGAGCATTCTCAGTTGCAGAGCTCCTCTTTCCCATTCCCTAAGTCTGTCTCCTCTCAGCTAACAGTAGTCCTCCCCTTGGGTCTGCTCTCTAAATCCCATTTTTCAGCACCCAGGCCCTGACCACATTGGGTACAAATGTCTCTGGCTGGGATAGGAGGGTTGTGTTTGCACCCTCTGTGTAGGTCTTATTTTACTCTGCCTAAAAAGACTGGTTGCTGTGCTCCCCTCCAAGCTCTTGAATCCTCCCTTCTGTCCTAGCTCATCTTTTTCTGCTGAGAGGGCTTTCCCATATGGGGGACCCACTCCTGTACTTCTACCCCATCAAGAGTGTGGGTGCTATCTCACTTCCTCTCCTCTTCTTTGTCCTTCCTTCTTTCTCCCATATTACATGTTTACATGGGGAGCTTTCTTGCCTTTTTGGTGTCCGAGCTCCTCTACTAGTGTTTATCGGGTGCTCTGCAAGAATTGTTCCATGTGTAGATGTATTCTTGATGCATTTGTGGGGAAAGAAAAACAACATCCTCCTACCTCTCCACTATCTTGACTCCTCAACTTTTATTTTAAATCCAGAACATATAAATTGTGTTGGAAAACAGAATTTTGCATACATGGTTATTAGTGAAATGGAGTCTCTGCTCATCCCTTTTCTTTTTGATTACATCTAAGACCTTTTCCTTTTATTTATTTATTTATTTATTTATTTTTAAAGTTATTTATTTTAACTGGAGGCTAATTACTTTACAATATTGTATTGGTTTTGCCATACATCAACATGAATCTGCCACGGGTGTACATGTGTTCCCAATCCTGAATCCTCCTCCCACCTCCCTCCCCATGCCATCCATCTGGGTCATCCCAGTACACCAGCCCCAAGCATCTTGTATCCTGCATCGAACCTAGACTGGCGGTTTATTTCTTATATGATATTATACATGTTTCAATGTTATTCTCCCAAATCATCCCACCCTCTCCCTCTCCCACAGAGTCCAAAAGACTGTTCTATACATCTGTGTCTCTTTTGATGAAATTGGAGCCGATTATGCATAGTGAAGTAAGCCAGAAATAAAAACACCAATATAGTATACTAATGCATATATAAAAACACCAATGCATAAATAAAAACACCAATACAGTATACTAATGCATATATATGGAATTTAGAAAGATGGTAACAATAGCCCTGTATGTGAGACAGACCTTTTTCTTTGTATTAAGGATTCTACAGTTTCATTATAATGAGCTTGCATTTTTACTTTTTAATTTTTGTTTAATTTGTCCAGAATTTTTGTGTTTTCTAATTTTGAGGATTGTATCCCATATACTATCCATTCAAATTTATTTTTGTTTCTAACTGATATTGCAGTGTTGGTTTCAGTAACCTAGGGCCACTTTTATGATAATTTCTCAATTTCCAGATTCTCAGATCACAGTATGTCGTATAAATTCAAACTGTACTCTGCCTAAAGAAAGCTGTGAAGACAAATTCTCACAAGGATATCTCCCTGTCAACATTAAACCCAGGCCAAGACAGAAAATACTTCACGCACATTGAGTCAGTGATGCCATCCAACCATCTCATCCTATGTCATCCCCTTCACCTGTTGTTTACTATTTTTTCTCTTTATTAAGGTGTTGCTCTTCAATTGTCTGGCTCTGTAAGGGACTTAAGATCTAACTTATTACCTTGACTGAGCAAAAAGTTCCTGTTTCTGGGTGAGCATTAAATTCTCAGTCAAGCTACCCAATCTGACAACTTCCTTTGGCACAGTCATCTTTCATTCTTGGTTCCTAAAAATTTTCTTTACTTTCTTGGAAATTCTGCTATGTATTTATAATTTTTTATTTAGCATTTCTATATGTTTTGTATTGCCAAATTTATGAGTCCATAGTTTATCTAAAACTGAACTTCCCTTGACAGTATGACCATAAAGATGACGTCAAGCAACAGATATACTGGAGCATAAAAGAGTTCAGTAAATAAACAGTTTAATTACTTATGTTATTGAGTAATGTGAACCTGAGTGATTTAGCACAGGTTGAGCAGATTGGAGAGGTCTTATTCTCTGGGACTTTCAGATACAGTCTATACAAAGATAATTATCAAGAATGGTTGGTACTCATGTGGGAAACTGTATAATATATTACTAACTCTTACTAGAGATTCCTGCTATTTAATCTCAGCATGGTTTGTGTTGATGATGGACAGGGAGGCCTGACATGCTGCGATTCATGGGGTCACAAAGAGTAGGATACAACTGAACAACTGAGTATAGGTTGAGCAGATTGGAGAGGTCTTATTCTCTGGGAATTTCAGATACAGTCTATACAAAGATAATTATTAAGGATGGCTGGTACTCATGTGGGAAACTGTATAATCTATTACTAACTCTTACTAAAGATTCCTGCTATTTAATCTCAGCATGGTTTGTGTTGATGATGGACAGGGAGGCCTGGCATGCTGCGATTCATGGGGTCACAAAGAGTAGGATACAACTGAACAACTGAACTGAACTGAACTGAGCAATCTGTTATTTATTTCTTACTGATTCACTATAACTTTTCTCTGGTGTCGCTATTTAAGCATTTTACAAGATCTTTTTAAGCCCATGTATCGTCCTGCCTCTTGTTTCTCAGCTTGCAATCTCTGTGTGGCTTTAGTCAATAACCTCTAATTTCTATTAAATTTATTTTAAAGTAAAAGCACTTATGAATGTTAGAAAGATATGAGACCAGTGGAAATTCTGCACTAGGTGTCTTCACGGAAAAAAATAACTGTCAGTTCTAGATTGCCTAGCAAAAATCTATAATAAATAGAAGCTTTTGTAATATATTTTCAAGAGGCGAGGACTTAACAAAGCCACAAAGAACTGAAAGTGACATAAATCCTGGCAGAAAAGACCTTGTAGAGCTTGATGCATCCCAATAATCTGGAAACTGAGAGCTCAAGAAGCAGAAATCTTAAGATTTATTTACTTGGTTGATGATGCTAGAGAGAATATCATTTTTGCTGAACCAGATCCTGATTGAGGGAAAAAAAAATGTTCTAGATAAACTGTTGCAAAGGCCTCATTGCCTTTGAACATTCACCACCCTAAGCTTGTGTACCCAAAGCAAAATGTCAGATTTTGGTCTCTCTGCCAAGAATCTAGAACTAGAAGGAAATATCTTTGTGGAAAATACTCGAAGTTATACTCTATAGTAAAGTGTCCTACACCTAGAGGGTCATTTGTCCAAAGTTTTGTTTTGTCTTTTAATGATTCTGTAAAACAAACAATATTATGGGTATGGTTTTTCATGAATTTCATCATCACAACCGAAGTGAAGACTATCTTTTAAAACAAAAACAAATCTGAGTGATTTGGTGTTGGATGCAAACTAAATAATGTGTCTCTGCATTTCTGATGTTATTCTTTTATAATGAGAGAAAATAAACAGCTTGAAGTGAATGATATCAATATAAACTGGCACTACTTTTATACAAGTGTGCTTGGCCAAGTTGCTAAGAGAAAACAATGCCCAGGGTGAGGACTTGGTTGGAATGATTTACTATGGGCTTTCATAGGGACAGAAAAATGTGAGTAAAGGATTTTCATTTCCATTTTTTTTTCATCTTCTTAAAAGACATAGAGGAAGCAAAGAAAGGATAATGAACTCTTTGAGTCTGTTTTTGTTCTGAAGCATATACAAGTCATATTAATCATACTCTTTCAAAGAAGTCCATCTTTACAAGAATAAAATGCTTATGTACTGTGCTGTGCTTAGTAGATTAGTCATGTATGACTGTTTGCCACCTCATGGACCCACCAGGCTACTCTGCCCATGGGGATTCTCCAGGCAGGAATCCTGGAGTGAGTTGCCATGCTCTCCTCCGGGGTATCTTACCAACACAGGAGTTGAACCCAGTACAATTTGGCTGAGGCCAAACTACAGTAGCAGTAGTTATGATAATGGTGACCTCCTTCAAAAGGACTTATGCCAGCATGCCCCACGGCTCCCAGGACTGTTGTATTCAATGCCCCTGACCCTGTGACAGGTTACTGTATACCCAAGTCAAGCCAGAGACTCCTGGGCACTCATAGGCAGGTCTGATTTAATTTCTGGGGGGGAATCACTGCTTCTTTCTCTTGGGTCCTGGTCATACAAGATTTTGATTCTTCCTTCCAAGGGTCTGTTTCTCCTGTCCTGTGGAAGTTCTATAATCAAATCCCACTGGCCTTCAAAGAACTCTGGGCGGGGTTGGGGGGGGTGGGGGATGGTTTCAGTCCCTTTGTTGGATCTCCAGTTTGGAAAATCTGTTGTAGGCTTTAGAACTTTTGCAACAGTGCAAGAATTTCTTGGATATAATTGTTCTCCCTTTTGTGTGTCATTTGCTCGGTGGATCTATGGTAGGGCTAATGACAACCTCCTCCAAGAGGTCTTATGCCACATGTCAGGCTTCCCAGGTCTGCTGCAGCCAGCGCCCCTGTCCTCACAGCAGGCCATTGCTGACCTGTGCCTCCACAGGAAATACTCAAACACTCAAAGGCAAGTCTGGCTCAATTAAGAGATGGCAGAGTAAAAAGACATACACTCATCTTCTCCTGGGAGAACTTCAGAATTGCAACTCACTGCTGAATAACCATTAACAGGAGAATGCTGGATCTCAATAAAAAAATATACCCCAGGTCCAAGGGCAAAAAAGAAACTGCAACAAGATGGGAGGAGGGATGAAATCGTGTATAGAATCAAACTCCCTACCTTTCAGAGCTGCTTGGAAGGCTCAAACAAAACCTTGTGTGCACCAGAACCCACAGACCTGAGACTGAGGCAGACCTGACTTCAAATGTTAGTTAATGCAAATCTAACTCATACGAAGTGTCTTCAGTCCTTTCCAACTCTTTGTGACCCTATGGACTGTAGCCTGCCAGGTATCTCTGTCTATGGGATTTCTCAGGCAAAAACACTGGTTTGGGTTTCCATGACCTCCTCCAGGGGATCTTCCCAACCCTGGGATTAAACCCGTGTTGCTTATGTAGGCCATGTTTTAACAGCTTGGTTTCATCTTGAACATGTTTTGTATGCAATTCATAAAATGTTCTTTCATGTTGTTCAGTGCTTAATTCTAACTGTTGCTTCTTGATCTGCCTATAGGTTCCTTCATATTCCTTCATATATCCCTGTAATACATATGTGAAAATATGTGTTTGAATATAAATTTTATTTCCATCCCCACTGTCCCCTCAAGTTATATATTTATTCATTAATGATATGTCTAGTTAGGGAGATCTCATGAAATAAGATATTTTGCTTAGTAGGAAGCAACATGAGAACATAGTCTTCATGGAATGCATGGCCTTTAAATCCAGCCAACCTGAAGGTCCGATTCTGTGACTCTATAGTGTTGAGATTTTGTGAACTAATGATCAAGAGATACTTGTGTAACTTATCCATGTGTGAAACACCAGCCACTTACTTCTATATTTATTTTATCATATTCATTTGAAATATTATCATCTGAACATTTTTCCTCTTTTATTATTCTTAATTTTGCTTAGTAGGAAGCAACATGAGAACACAGTCTTCATGGAATGCATGGCCTTTAAATCCAGCCACCCTGAAGGTCCGATTCTGTGACTCTATAGTGTTGAGATTTTGTGAACTAATGATCAAGAAATACTTGTGTAACTTATTCATGTGTGAAACACCAACCACTTACTTCTATATTTATTTTATCATATTCATTTGAAATATTATCGTCTGAACATTTTTCCTCTTTTATTATTCTTAATTCAAAACTTGCCTTATGCTTTAGGACATATTTTATTTTCCCTTATTTTCTTGTGAAGTGAAATGTAAAGAAGTGTTTGAAAAAAATTTGGTGGCCAATTTTGCTCAAAAGACTAAGTTAAAGAGGATTTAAGAAGTTTCTTTGTTGTAGGAATTTTTAGAGACTTTATGCTAACCTCCGCTGAATTGGTTTCCCACGTGACCTAGTGGTAAAGAATCTGCCTGCCAAGAAGAGAGACACAGGAAACGTGGGTTCCGTCTCTGGATCAGAAAGATAACCCAGGAGA
>SJYC01074903.1:0-32783 GCA_006408675.1 Madoqua kirkii | reverse complement strand
AGTTGACTCATTGGAAAAGACTCTGATGCTGGGAGGGATTAGGGGCAGGAGGAGAAGGGGAAGACAGAGGCTGAGATGGCTGGATGGCATCATTGACTCAATGGACGTGAGTCTGAGTGAACTCCGAGAGATGGTGATGAACAGGGAGGCCTGGCGTGCTGCGATTCATGGAGTCGCAAAGAGTTGGACAGGACTGAGCGACTGAACTGAACTGAACTGAACCGAATGCCAAAGACTTAACAAAGGACCCAGGTGTCCGGAGTCTGGAATGCCCCAGGTCCAGACTGCAGTCCTAAGGGTTGTCTGGCCGACCGTGACACGCTGCCTGGGCTTAGGATTTTATCCTCAGGTTGATTCTTTGAATCAGGTTGAGTCAGATTGATTCTGCACTTGATTCTTTAATCCTGACTTCCAGAAAAGGGAGAATAATGACCGCTCCAGCCCTTGATTCCTTTCCACCCTCCCTGCGTAGGGTGATAACAGTCTGTTCACCAAGAGGCGGTTAACCAGATATTCCGGTCGAGTCGCCGCGGCTCTAACCAGAGACACCCCGTGTGTCCGCGGAGGCGCACAGACGGCCGCGAGCCCACGGAGAACCCTCTGCAGCGCCGCGCCCCGCCCCTCCGGGCGCTGGAAAGTCCCCTCCGGCCGCGCGGCCTCCCCTCCAGGCTCACGGACCGCCCCCGGCCCCGAGGCCCCGCCTTGCAGCCCGCCCATTGGCCCCACTAGACCCTAACCCCGCCCCCGGCACGGCCCAGGCACGGCCCAGCCACGCCCCACCGCGTTACAGCTCCGGACACCAGTGAGCATGGGGATTGTTGCGTCTGGCAACCGAGCTCAGAGCTCCGCTGGGCTGGACTCAGCTTTCCCGCTGGTCTCCCCGAAAGTGACAGAGGCTTTCGTGTCGCGCAAGCCCCCTCCTGGCCGCCCCGGGAGTCCCCTTTTTCTGTGCCTCGCAGGGATGCTTTTGGTGGTCCTCCTGCTGCTGCTGCCCACAGTCTCCGGTAGGAGCCTGCGGAGTGTGCGCCCTGGTGGGGAACCGGAGCGGCTCGCCAGCCAGGCCGGCCGACTGAACCGAGGGTGGGAGGAGCTTTGCTTTCAGTCTCTCGTGAGAGTCGTGGGGCTGGGTCCACTCCGAGGTCATAAGGACTTGGGGTAGAAAGCGTGACCAGAGGGGACCACATAGCGCTGGAAGAGGCGTCTTGCCTGCTGGTGCGCACTCAGCGGTGCAGGGCGATGCGCGCAGCCGGGATTTACCCAGGGGCAAACTGGGTCACCAGCAAAAGCTCGCAGGGTTTCTGGGACTGAGCCGCTTGGGGACGGGCCTGCTGGCCTGGTGGTGGTGGTGATGGCTTGCTTTTGAGCTCCCGGGTGCCTGGGCATATTGATAGACTGGCTCTGTGCCCGTGTGTGCGTGGAGGGAGGGGAGAGGGAGGGCGGGAAGGCTTGCTCTGTACTCCGGGCAGGCTCCTAACAGGACTGAGTATCTGTACCCTGCTGGCCTGGGCTGGGGGAGTCCGTGCAGGTGTTCCCGAGTGTGACTTTTGTAGAAGCGGCCCCCCAGCGGGGCCAGTTGGGAAGCTGGTGTGGTGCATATGCCGGTCAGGTGGGAGAAGTCGCTGGGTCCTCTGCCTACACCCCCGCGTTCCCAGCCCCGCCTGGTGATGGAGGCTGTGGCTCAGAATCCAGGAGGCAGCTTAAGAAGTCACCATCCTTGTGCCGCGGGTGCTCGTGCCATTGACTCTGGCAGCAGCCAGGCCCCAGTGACCACAGAGGCGTAAGCAGTGATAAGGTGGCCACTGGGCATATTATCTTGACAGAGGCAGTGGAGGGCGAAAAGTGCTCACTTGCCTTGATTACCGGAGGCAGCGCTGGACTTTCCAGGTGGCTCAGCGGTAAAGAATCTGCCTGCGATACAGGAGACGCCATGCTGTCCCTGAGTGGAGAAGATCTGGAGAAAGGCATGACAACCCACGCCAGTATTCTTGCCTGAAGAATCCCACGGACAGAGGAGCCTGGCGGGCTACAGCCCGTAGCCTCGCAAAGAGCTGGACACGACTGAAGCGGCTTAGCATGCACGCACATAACGTCAAGCTGACTGTCATAGGTAGCCCAGAGCCCCCGGCCACCCAAGACCCAGTCTGGCCCACTAGAAGGCTGAAGACACAGCCTTACCCAAGGTGGGCCCACATTAACCCTAGGATCCCTGGCACCCCCAAAACAAGTGTAGAACAGGGTCTTGTCTGCCAGGAGGTCAGCATAGATCCCTGACCTGGCCTAATCCATGAAAAGATGGACACCAGCCCCAAGAACCCCTGAGCCTCAGCCCACCCACTGTGTGTTAACACCAACTCCAGGACCCTGTCCCTGAAAGCAGGGTCCCTGGGACCTGGTCTTGCCCACCTTGAGCCTGGTACTGCTCACCAGCACTAATGCCAAGACCCACAGAGCCTCAGCCCACCAGCAAGCTGACACAACCTCCAAGGTGCCTTGCACCCCTCGGCCAGCCATGTCAGGATCTGACCCTACCCATCAAGTGGTCACCACCAGCTATGGAACCCACCTGTGCTGTGACCCCACCACCAGCAGGCTGACACCAGTTCTGGGGTCCCTGACCCTGCAGCTGCCACCCTGAGACCAGGTTCTATCCCCCCGCCACCCACAAACAAAAACACCCATAACACATCTCCAGATCCAGCCACTCTGTGACCTGGTCCTACCTATTAAAGGGCTGGCTCCAGGACTGGGATTCCCCTGACCTTGCAACAAATCATACTAAGATCCAGACCTACACACCAGTGACTAGCAGCCTCAACACAGAACAGAGCCTGGCAGTCATCCAGGAGCCTGGCATTCCTAGAATCGTGCACACGGTGGTCAGACCACCACAGCAGAGATGTTCGGACAGCCCAACCTACAGTTCTGGAGACAAGATATGACTTGGCATTCAGTATCTTTCCTTTACAATTGATGACGTGTCTGCAATCCAGTTTCATCTTCCCCACCAACTAGAACCTTCTTTATGTGGCACTTTTTTCAAGTTTGATTAAAAAAAAATGTGTTGTAGGATATAGATGTTCTTGCTTACGAGCATTCTATCAGCCTTTTAGAATGTTAGTTTATACAAACATGGACTTAAGTTTCAGTGAAATTTTTTTTAATATTCCTTTTAAAAAGTAGTTTGTGTGGAGAATGAGAGAAGGGGCGGGATGGTCAGGTTTCATTGAGGTCCCACTTTGATCAGAGACCATAATTATCCTGAAGTTACCATCTGGGCACGAATCTGGGTTTGTGCTTGAGTATGAGAGTTATTTTTAAATTTTGTAAGTAGGCAGAGAGTCCTTGCTCGACTTTTGCAAGTGTACAGAAGATGAACAGTTCTCTTGATACGTATAGAGACTGTTTCATCTTCTTTAAACTCATCTGGAAAATTGAAAAATTGGGTATTTTCTGAATGCAATCTATCATATTCTATAATGGCATACTATATAATGGTTCTTGTAAAATGCATTGCAGGCCAATAATAATTGTACTGTAAACAATCTGGAAAGCCATCTGGAAAAAATCTATCATATTCTATAATAGCATACTATATAATACTTCTTGTAAAAAAATGCATTGCAGGCCAATAATAATTGTACTGTAAACCATCTGGGAAAAAAATCTTAGTCAAGATATCTTTACTTTGAAAATCCTCATAGGAATAAAGAATTCAGTATTCTGAATAAGAGAAGAATTTATTCAGATACATAAAGCATATCAAATACATAAAACAACACTTGTATAATTTAATTATAGGCATGCAATTAACTTGATTTCTTTCTTGGTTCCAGGAAGCTCTGAATGATGTTATACATTTCTATCTAGAATGGAATTGTATAGCATTTCTAGTCCATTTTATCCCCTAATGTAAAATGAGAACATATAGCTCAAATTGAGTAAATTTAATGTTATTAGTAAAATCCAACTCTATTTTTAATAACTGCATCCTTTTTGTTTGTTTGTTTTTGCTTTTGTTTTGGGCATTTGATGGAGGTGCATTCATATATTCAGATCGAAATACTGGAAATGTTGAAAACATTTTGCCAATAGGTGGATTTCAGCACATGATGTAAATGAAATGTCGACGGAGTATCAAGAGAGGAATATGGAATTTAGAAAATGAAAAAGGTGAATATTTCACTTGTTTAGAGTTCTCTCTTGACTACTCTGTCAATTTGAAGACCTAGATCAAAGGAGTAGTTACAGTAAAGGTTCTGAGGAATCAGTATAGATCTATCTCCCTTCTCCTTTAGCTCCTTAACCTTGTAGGAGTGGCCTCTGCATTCTTTTGGCACTTTAAAACTTTAAATATCATAATATTTTTACATCATTTCTAGCAGATTCATAAGATTCCCAAGAGCACAGATAATTAAAAGGAAGAGGACTTCTTGAAGCAAGAATAACACTGTTCTAGGGAAGAACCCCCCACAGAAAAAGGCCAGAGGTAAAAAATTCTAAAGTCGTAGCAATATAGTTTACAGTCAGGATACATTGGATAGACAGCGCAAAGAGTTACTGTAGGAAGCTTTTAAGGGCATGTACAATCCATTAATCAGTGAATGAAGATTAAATCATGTTTACAGTAACATCCAAGAAACCAATTTTTTATGTAAGGTTATTCAAAGTAATAAAATTTGGTATTTAAAAGGTATCCATTTATTTATAAGATGTTCAATTCACTAACCTAGACAGCGTATTAAAAAGCAGAGACATTACTTTGCTGACAAAGGTCCTTATAGTCAAAGCTATAGTTTTTCCAGTAGTCATGTATGGATGTGAGAGTTGGACTGTATAGAAAGCTGAGCACCAAAGAACTGAAGCTTTTGAACTGTGGTGTTGGAGAGGACTCTTGAGAGTCTTTTGGACTGCAAGGAGATCAAATCAGTCAATCCTAAAGGAAATCAGTCCCAAATATTCATTGGAAGGACTGATGCTGAAGCTGAAGCTCCAATATTTTGGCCACCTGATGTGAAGAGTGACTCATTAGAAATGATTAAAGACAGGAAGTAACGGGGACGACAGGATGAGATGGTTGGATGGCATCACCAGCTCAATGAACATGAGTTGGAGCAAGCTCTGGGATATGGTGACGACAGGGAAGCCTAGCATGCCTCAGTCCATGGGGTTGCAAAGAGTTGGACGTGAGCGACTGAACAGCAACAATTCACTAATACAAAACAAATAGAAAGAACTTATATTTTTAAATACTTTAGTCCATATTTATTTTGACCTATGAAATTCACAATGTTTCTTTGATATTACCTCTTACCCAGTGTGTACAGAGCGTAGTACAGAAAGAAGGCATGTGATCTCTGCCCTCTAGGACTTTGCCTTCTGAGAGGAAACAGCCTAAACTAGGGAAGAGTACTCTGACCAGAGTGCTATATGCCTTACAAGACTTCTTAGGGAGAGGTGAGTTTTGAAATGAATTTAGAAAGAAGAAAGAAGGACACATACCCATAAATACATTTTAAAACCCCAAACATAGATGCTGTCTTTTCAATTGTGTTGAAAGTTCACCTTATTCCTCAGCAAACCGAAACAAGCTCCTAGATGGTTAAAGTAAGCTAGGGACACCCTTTGCTACTGCTACCGCGAGGGTAAAACCACGGGCGTGTACGCGTGCTCAGCTGTCCAGTTCTTTTTTACCCCATGGACTATAGCCTGCCAGGCTTCTCTGTCCATGGGATTTTGGATTGCCATTTCCTCTTCCAGGGGATCTTCCTAACTGAGGGATCTGACCCAGATCTCCTGCGTCTCCTGCATCCTCAGCCATTCTTTACCACTTAGCCACCTGGGAAACATGAGGCAGCCCTTGAATGTGTTTATTCTGTAGCACCTGCCTGAGGCCAGGCCACGGTCCCTGGCTGGTGAAAGAGATGAAGCACTTCACTTGCATGTTCTTATTCTCTCCTTTCCTAGAGGCTTGTGATGATCCACAAGATTTAAAACCATGAGGCTCCAAGGTGAGCCTAAACCCAAGTATCGTCCTGGGGAATGCGTGCAATATGAGTGTCGTCTAGGTTTCAAGCCCAAGCTTCCTGCTCTCCCCAGAAATGCTGTTTGTCAAGATAATAATACATGGTCATCTCTCCAGGATGCCTGTGTAGGTAAATAAATGAACAAAAATGTTTTCCAGTGCTGGATATTTACTCAGATCTTAGTGTGCCTGGTCTACTACCTCAGTGATGATTTTATCACATGAATATAGGTTTTTAGATATCTGTGCATGTGTTCAGGCTTTGAAAAATCCCCAGGGAATCTTTTTCTTGGTAATTGTTTACCTGGGTAAATATGAATCTTGTTTGGCCATATAATATGGAAAGAAAATAATAGTTAAATGAGTAATAAGATTGCCATGAATTCAAACAGGCAATATAGACTTTTGAATTTGATTTAGATCTATTTTTGAAATTAGTATAAACCAACATATTTGAATATTTTCTTTTAGAAAAATCATGTCCTAATGTAGGAGATCCTGTGAATGGTTACGTTACCTTTGTGAATGGAAGTGCTCTGTTCGGGTCACAGGCTCACTTTGCTTGTAATCCAGGGTAAGTAAGATGCTCATTACAGAAAATAAGGTTCAGTATTACTAATTCCATTTTTGTTTGCTCCTCTTTTTAAACATTTCTATAAACTAGATTTCATTTTGTTTTCTATGTGGCAAGTCATAGCCAATTATTGCACTATTTATGAAGACCTGAAAAATGTGTAATTAGAAAGAAGTTTAAATACTTACTATGTGTGTGTTCAGTCGCTCCGTCATTTCCAACTCTTTGAAACCAATGGACTGCCAGGGTTCTGCCAGGCTCCTCTGTCCATGGAGTTTTCCAGGCAAGAATGCCTGGGTGGGCTGCCACTTCCTACTCCAGGGGATCTTCCCAACATAGGGATCGAACCCGCATCTTTTGTGTCTCCTGCATTGACAGGGGGATTCTTTAACACTAGCATCACCTGGGAAGCCCATATAACTTATTATATGTAATAACAAACCTATTGTATAGATTTAAAATGTAGGAATCATGGTAACTTTATTCTTGACAATAATTTAAAATTGCCAATTCTTAGAGTTGAAATGGGGCTTATGGAACTAGGAAGTAGAACTGTCAGCCAAACATACTCTTATTTTGAGATGATCTGTAGTTTTAAGGACCTAAATTGATCTGCTTAGCCTGGATGATAATGTTGATCATAATCTCTTAGTTGGAAAACCTTATTTTTGATGCTGCTACAAAGGAGTGAAACATCTCAAAAAGAGGTACTGAGCATTTAATAATAGCTTTTTTCTCCCCTACAGGGCTCCTTTAATATTACATATTGGAGATATTGGGCATTTATTTTAAAGTATGATTGTAGAATTAAAATGTAATACACTGGAATGCAACAGGTTTTCTTAATGTTAAGCATCTTTGCCTTTGATCATCTTAGAGGAAAAGTTTTCAGTTTGTCACCACTGAGTATGACTCTGTGCTGTGTGCTCCTCACGTATGGTATTGATTACCCTGAAGGAGTCTCCATCTGTTCCCAGACTGTTGAATATTTTTTTATCATGAAAAATGTAGAATTTTGTCAAATGCTTCCTCTTTATCAGTTGGGATGATCATGTGGGTTTTTCCTCTTCCTTCTGCTGATGTGATATATTGCATTGATTGGTCTTCATGTTGAACCATCCTAGCATTCCAGGAATAGTCTGTTCTTGGTCATGGTTTTAACCCTTTCTATAGGCCGATGAACCATTTGCTAGTATTACACTGAGGATTTTCACATCAGTGTTTATGAGGAATACTGTTCTGAGGTTGGTTACTTGTAATGTCTTATTCTAGCTTTGGTGTCATGATTACATTGGTGTCAGAATAAATTCAGAAGGCTGCCTTCCTCTTCAATTTTTGTAAAACTTTAAGGTAAGAATTGGTATTACTTCTCTTTTAAATGTTTGGCAGAATTAACCAGTGAAGACATCAGATCCAATACTTTTTTCGTTATTGGGAAATTTTGATTACTCATTCAATCTCCTCACTACTGCTGCTGCTGCTAAGTCACTTCAGTCGTGTCCAACTCTGTGTGACCCCATAGACGGCAGCCCACCAGGCTCCCGCGTCCCTGGGATTCTCCAGGCAAGAACACTGGAGTGGGCTGCCATTTCCTTCTCCAATGCATGAAAGTGAAAAGGGAAAGTGAAGTCGCTCAGTCATGTCCTACCCTCAGGGACCCGTGGCCTGCAGCCCACCAGGCTCCTCTGCCCATGGGATTTTCCAGGCAAGAGTACTGGAGTGGGGGGGTGCCATTGCCTTCTCCGCAATCTCCTTACTAGTCATAATCAATTCAGGCTTTTGTATTTTTTAATGAAGTCTTGGTAGAGTTTGTGTTTACACGAATTTGTCTTTTATATCTAGGCTATCCATTTGTTGTCATAAAATTATTCATAGACGTCTCATAATATTTTTTAATTCTGTAAAACTAAGGGAAATACCACCATTTTCATTTCTGATTTAGGTAATTTGGATCTTCCTTTTTGTCTTAGTCCATCTAGCTAAGGGTATATCAGTTTTCTTCCTCTTTTGGAAAACCGACTTTTGGACTCATTCGGTATTCTCTACTAATTTCTCTTCTGCTCTAATCTTTATTGTTCACTTCTTTCTGCTAGTTTTGTGTATATCTTTGCTCACTAGTCCCTTGAGTTGTGACATTAGGTTGATTATTTTACAGCTCTCTTCTTACTTTTAATTAAAGACTAGATTATCTACAAACTAAATTAGTCCAGATGCATCAGATAGGGATTTGATATTTCTATACATTTCAAAGTGATGAACATAATAAGTCTAGATACAATTTATCCCCATACAAGGTTATTATGCTTTGTTGACTATTTTCCCCATTATATCCTTGTAACACTTCTTTTGTAACTAGAAATTTGTACCTCTTAACATCACTCATTTAATTAATTTCTCCTTTCACCCCTTCCCAGAGTAAACTTTTTTGTTTTTTGTAACTGGAGTCTTTTCATGCTGTTTATGGGAGGAGGCCTGGCCCACTGCAGTCCATGGGGTCGCAAAGAGTCGGACATGACTGAGCGACTGAACGGAACTAAACGGAACTGGAGTCTGTTTCTGATTTTTGTTTCTTCATTTGCTTTGTATTTAAGTTGCAAATATAAATTATATCATGCAATATTCTGTCTGACTTGTCTCACTTGGCATATATTCTATAGGCCAATCCACATTGTCACTAATGACAAGATTTCCCAGTTTTTATGGCTGACTTATAGTCCAGTGTGTGTGTGTGTGTGTGTGTGTGTGTGTGTGTTTGTGTTCTTAATCCAGTTAGTCTATTGAAGGGTCTTTAAACGAATATAATCATTTTATATTAGTTCAGTTCAGTTCAGTCACTCAGTCGTGTCCGACTCCTTTCGACCCTATGGACCGCAGCACGCCAGGCTTCCCTGTCCATTAGCAATTCCTGAGCTTGCTCAAACTCATGTCCATTGAGTCAGTGACTCCATCCAACCATCTCATCCTCTGTCATCCCCTTCGCCTGCCTTGAATCTTTCCCAGCATCAGGATCTTTTCCAGTGAGTCAGTTTTTCGCATCAGGTGACCAAAGTATTGGAACGTCAGCTTCATCACCAGTCCTTCCAATGAATATTTAGGGTTGATTTCCTTTAGGATTGACTGGTTTGATCTCCTTGCTCTCCAAGGGGCTCTCAAGAGTCTTCTCCAGCATCATAGTTTGAAGGTATCAAATCTTCAGCACTCAGATTTTTTTTATTGTCTGGCTCTCACATCCATACACAACTACTGGAAAAACTGTAGCTTTGATTAGATGGACCTTTTTTGGCAAAGTAACGTCTCTGCTTTTTAATACACTGTCTAGGTTTGTCCTTGCTTTTCTTCCAAGGGGCAAGCATCTTTTAATTTCATGGTTGCAGTCACTGTCCACAGTGATTTTGGAGCCCAAGAGAATAAAGTCTGTCACTATTTGCATTATTTCTCTGTCTATTTGCCATGAAGTGATGGATTCAGATGCCATGAACTTCAGTTTTTGAATGTTGAGTTTTAAGGCAGGTTTTTCACTCTTCTCTTTCACCTTCATCAAGAGGATCTTTAATTCCTCTTCACTTTCTACCACAGGAGAGGTGTCATCTGTGTACCTGAGGCTGTTGATATTTCTCCCAGCAATCTTGATTCCAGCTTGTGGTTTATCCATCCTGGAATTTCATGGGAGGTACTCTGTAACTGTAAGTTAAATAATATAGTATCTTATATATTACCTATATTATACTGAGGTATGTTCCCTTTATGGGGAGTGTCCCAGGCGGTTCAGTGGTAAAGAATCTGCCTCAATGCAGGAGCCATAGGAGATGAAGACTCAATCCCTGGGTTGGGAAGATACCCTGGAGAAGGAAATGGCAACCCACTCCAGTATTCTTGCCTAGCGAAGCCCATGGGCAGGTGAGCCTGGTTGGCTACAGTCCATACAGTCGCAAAGAGTGGGGCACACCTAAGCACACATCCAGTGCTTTCTTCCTCCCCTCTATATCCATGCTGTTGAGAGTTTTTATCATAGATGGATCTGGAATCTGTTGAAAGCTTTCTGCATCTATGAGATAATTAATGATTTTTATTCTTCAGTGTGTTATTGTAGCATATCACAGTGACTGATTTGTGACTTTGAACCATCCATGCAGCCCTGGTAGCTCAGCTGTTAAGAAATCCACCTGCAACGCAGGAGACCCCAGTTGGATTCCTGGGTGGAAAAGATCCCCTGGAGAAGGGCATGTTAATACACTCCAGTATTGCTGCCTGGAGAATCCCCATGGATCGAGGAACCTATAGAGTGACAGTCCATGGGGTCACAAAGAGTGCGACATGACAGAGTGGCTAAGACCAGCACATGCGCCCCTGAGATAAATCCTACCTAATCATGGTGTTCGGTTCAGTTCAGTTCAGTTCAGTTTGGTCGCTCAGTCGTGTCCGACTCTTTGTGACCCCATGAATCGCAGCACGCCAGGCCTCCCTGTTCATCACCAACTCCCGGAGTTCACTCAGACTCACGTCCATCAAGTTAGTGATGCCATCCAGCCATCTCATCCTCAGTCGTCCCCTTCTCCTCCTGCCCCCAATCCCTCCCAGCATCAGAGTCTTTTCCAGTGAGTCAACTCTTTTCATAAGGTGGCCAAAGTACTGTATGACCCATTTAAAGTATTTTTTAAATTTATTTGCTAATACTTTATTAAACATTTTTGTATCTAAGTTCATCGATATTGGTCTATAATTTTCTTTTACTGTGGTGTCTTTGTCTGGCTTAAGTATTAGAGTGATTCCAGCCTTTTACAATGCATCTGAAAGTGTTTCTTTCATTTAAATTTTTTGAAATAGTTTGAGAAGGACAGGTGTTCTCTTTCAATTCAGTAAGGCATAGTTAGTTTGCAGTATTCTATTAGTTTCAGGGGTACAATGAAGTAATTCAAAACTTTTAAAGATTAGACTTGATTTATCATTATTATAAAATATTGGCCATATTACCTGGGTTATATAATATATTGTTAGTTTGTGAAGGATAAGTGTCAACTCTTCTCACAGTGTTTGTTAGAAGTCACCTTATGTGACTTTTGTTTTTTGAGAGTTTTTTTGTTAGTGACTTAATTTCATTACTGATAATTAATTAGTTAATATTTTCTCTTTCTTCCTGGTAGGGTCTAGGAGATCATGCCTTCCAAGGACTCTGAGCATTTCTTCTTAGCTGTTCATTTTATTGCCATATAGTTGTTCATGGCAACCTTTTATGATCCTCTTTGTTTCTTTCGTGTTGTTTGTAAATTTCCATTTTGATTTCTGATGTTACTGATTTAGACCCTTTTTTTTTTTTTTAATTGATGAGTCAGGCTAAATGATTTAACATTTTTTTTTAATGTTTTCAAAATATCAGGTCTTTTTTTCTTTTGTCTTTTTTTTCTATTTCATTTATTTCTGCCTTGATCTTTATGATATTTTTTCCTTCTACTAACTTTTGATTTTGTTTGTTCTTCATTTCCTACCTCCTTGAGGTGTAAGTTAGGTTGTTTAATTGAGATTTTTCTTGTTTCCTAAGGGAATCTTCTACTGCTATAAAGTTTCCTCCTGGAACGGCTTCTGCTGCATCTCATAGACTTTAAGTCATTGTATTTTTGTTTTCATTTGTCTCCAGTTTTTAAAAAATTCTTCCTTGGCTCCGTGAGTGGTCCGTCCATTGTTTGGCAGCATAATGTTGAGCCTTGTTAATGTCTATAGCTGATTTCCGGTCTCATGTCTTTGTTGTCAGAAAGAATGCTTGACATGATTTCAATTTTCTTAAATTTACCAAAGCTTGTTTTGTGGCCTAGAACATGATCTATCCTGGAGGATGTTCCATGTGTCCTTGAAAAGAATCTATATTCTTTTCTTTGGGAATCTATGTTCCATACATATTTATTAAGTTCATCTGATAAAATAAATCATTTAAATCCAGTGCTTCCTCGTTGATTTTCTGTCTATATGTCCTTTGGTGTATGTGTGCTGGGAAAGTTCTGTGATTGTTGTGTTGTGGTCGATTTCTCCCTGTATATCTGTTATATTTTCCTTATGTATTTAGCTGATTCTCTATTGTGTACACATGTGTTTACAATTGCTATATCTTCTTCTTGGACTGATCCCTTGATCATTACGTATGGTCCTACTTTGTCTCTTCGACAGTCTTTGTTTTACTCTATTTTGTCTGAGATAAGTATTTGTATTATAACTTTCTTTTGCTTTCCATTTACATGGAATACACTTTTTCATTCCTCCATTTTCAGACTTTGTGTCTTTATATCTGAAGTGGGTCTCTTTGATGCAGCATATCATTAGATCTTGTTTTTTACCCCTTTAGCCACTCCATGTCTTTTGATTAGAGTATTATTTCTTTCACATTTAAAATAATGATTGGTAGGTATCCATTTTCTTAATCATTTTCTGCTTGTTACTGCAGTTCTCTTTCAGTCTTCTTTTGCTATCTTCCTTTGTGATTTGATGAGTATCTTTAATGCTGAGTTTGGATTTGTTTCTTTTGTGTGTGTGTGTATTACAGATTTTTGGTTTGTGATTGCCATGAGATTGTTATATAAAACTTCATGATTGCTTAACATTGCTGATTTCTGAAGTTCAAATACATTCTCACTACACTTATCTTTACTCCCCTCCTCTCACGTTTAATGTTTTTGACATCATATTTTATAGTTCATTGTTTTGTGCATCCCTTAACTTCTTATTGTGTGTGTGTGTGATTTGACTACTTTTGTCTTTTAACCTTCCTGCTAGTTTTATAAATGGTTTGTCTACTACTTTTCCTGTATGTTTTCCTTTACAAATAAGATAATTCCCTCACAATCTTCATATTTTTTAGTTGTGGCCTTTTCTTTTGTACTTAAAAAAAATCCTTTTAACATTTTTTTGTTAAGCCCATTTAGTGGTACTGAATTCTTTTAGTTTTGCTTCTCTGTAACATTCTTTCAAATCTAAATGATATCTTTGCCAGGTACAGGATTTTTATATATAGATTTTTAGCTTTCATCCCTTTAACCTCATCATGCTACTGCCTTTTGATCTTTAAAGTTTCTTCTGAAAATGCTTATAATCGTATGGGAGTTTGTCATATGCAGCCAGCTGCTTTTCTTTTGCTGCTTTTAAGCGTCTCTCTATCTTTAATTTCTGCCAGTTCGATTACAATGCATTTTGGTGTGGATCCCTTGGGTTCACTGTGTTTGGGACTCTGCTTTCTGGACCTAGAAATCTATTTCTTTTCCCATGTTAAGGAAAATTTCAGCTATTTGTTCTTTAATTAAATTCTCTGCTCCTTTCTCTCCCTCTTTTTTTTCTGGGGCCCCATGTTGCAAATTATTTAGTATGTTTGAGGTTGTCTCAGAGAGCTCTTAAACCATCTGCATTTTTTTCAATTTTTTTCTAATCCGGTTTAGTGATTTCCACTATTCTGTCTTCCAGTTGCTGATCCATTGTTCTGAATCATGTAATCTACTATTGAATCCTTCCGGTGTAATTTTATTACAACTATTGTATTCTTCATCTCTGTTCAGGTTTTTTTAATATTTCATAATTTATTGAATTTCATACTATATTCATCCATTTACTTCTGACTTTTTTTTAAACTTTCTTATACTCATTACCTTGAACTTTTTATAAGGTATATTGCTTGTCTCCACTCCAGGGAGTTATTCTGGGCTACGTCCTTCCCGTGGGACGTATTTTTTCTTACCTTATTTTACCTAATTTTCTGTGTTTTCTTTGTTCTAGGTAGTTCAGATATGTTTCTGAGTTTTGGAAAAGTGGTCTTATGTAGAAAACATTCTATATGGCCCAGCAGTGGTCTCCCATCTGTTTACCATATGTGTATCTTCTAAAGTTGTTCCTTACATGGGCTGCGGAACTCTTTATTTATGGCAGAGTCACCTGCTGGGGAACTCTGATAGCCCTCAGGTGGGCGGCTGACAGGCCACGCCGCGTGCAGAATCTGATGGCCCACTAGTGGGTGGGACTGCGTCTTGGTGCAGCTGTCTGCATGGCCCAGGGAGTCAGGGGGCTGGTGCTGACAGCCAGCGTCTGGCTGCTCATCCCAGTGCATCTTGGGACTGTTGCCAGTTAGTTGGTGAATGGTAAGCCCCCAACACTAATAAGCGAGGAAGACGTTCTCAAAATGGTATTTTTTGTGAGCACCACTTGTCTTCCTGGTACAAGGAATTCCCCAGTGGCTACCAACGTCTCTGTGTTCCCAGAAGGAGGCCCAGTTGCCTCTTGGGGAGGCTCTGCGAGATCACAAACTGAGTCTCATCCAGGCTCATTTGAAGTTCCTCCCTCTGGCCTATGTTTCAAAGTGTGCAAGGTTTTACATTTTTTAATGCGAACATTTATACATTTAAACTTCCTTCTTGTCACATCTTTTGCTTTATTCTATCCATAAGTTTTGGTAGGTTATATTTTCATTTCCTTTTTTTACCAAGTCCGAGTACATTCTCCTCGATGCATGATAGGGCAATAAATCCAAGAGGTGACGTGTTAAGGTGAAGAACACAACTTTATTAGCTGGCAGGCTGAGAAGATTCCAGACTAATATCTCAAAATAACCATCTTATTGTGATCTAGATGCCACGCTCTTTTCTAGAACAGAGAAAGGGGGGCAGTGAGGAAGTAAAATAAAAAAAAAGGCCATTAATCTTACAAAAGTCTTCTGCAATGGCCAACTTCAGGGAAGGGATGCGCAATTTTTTCCCTTGTTGTGGGACAAGGTCTTGAACAAAGACCTGAGGTAGGCCATTATGTATGATGACAATAATAAAAGCAAAGAGAGGCAAAGGTTCAAATCAAAGATTCAAGCCCAACTTGGAGTCAATATTGACTCTTCCCTGTAACACATCCATGTCAAGGTGTATTCTAAGTGCCCTTATGATTTCTCCTTTGATTCACTGGTGCATAAAAGGACTTTTTGAGAATTTTCCAATTTTCCCATTGATTTTGATTTTTGCGTTTGTCCTGTTGCGATCAAAGAACGTATTTGTATGGTTTCTACCTTATTTTTTTTCCCCTCCCCAACCTGATAGCTACCTTTTAAAATCCATTAACTCTTATTAATTTTGGTCTAGCAGAATTAATTGCTATTAAGTATGTATTATCTATTATGAAGAATATTAATTTTTTTCATCTGTGACCTCAAATGTGATCTAAGCTGGGAAATGTCCAGTGTGCACTTGAGAAGACTATATTCTGCTGTTGTTAGACAGAGTCTCTGTATATGTCAGTGAGACCTAGTCTGTCTTCTATTGTTGAAGCCCTCTACTTCCTCACTTATCTTCTACCAAGTTGTCTAATGCATTATCATGAGTGGGGTATTGAGGTTCCCAGCCACTGCTGTAGAAATGCCTATTTTGTATGAATGTGTTTCACTCCCTTCAGCTCGTCATTTTTGGCTTCATATATTTTGATGGCTTCTTATTTGATGCATAAATGTTTATAATTGTTATATCTTATTCAAGCACTTAATCCTTTTAAAAATATAATGTCCTTCTTTGCCTATACACTTTTTCTCTAGAGTCTATTTTGTCTAAATTAGTATAGCCATCCCTGCTCTCTTTTCGATACTATTAGCATGCAATATCTTTTTGCACCCTTTCATATTCAACACATTTGTGTCTATGGATGTCATGTGAGTCTCATGGAGATATAGTTGAATCATGTTTTATGCATTCTGCCAATCTCTGACTTTTGATTAAGAGTTTAATACTTAAATTTAAATTTGATAAATTACTGAAAGGAGGGACTTCTTTCTGTCATTGTACCATTTGCTTTCTATAAGCCTTTTAGCTTTTTTGTTCCATATTTCCAGCATTACTTTTTTCTTTTGTGTCTAGTTGATTTTTATAGTGAAATGAATAGTTCCTGCATTATTTCCTTTTTTGTACATTCTATAGCTATTTTGTATATGGTTACCATTGGGACTACATTTGACTTCCTACAGTTATAGAACTCCAAGTTGAATTAATACCAAATTAACTACAAAAACTGTACTAGCAAACCACCTGTAATCCAATGCTATCTTTTAAAATTGCCTCTGAATTTACTTTTGGTGAGATTTTTATTTTTCCACAACAATTTGAGTTACTGTCTGTTGCCACTGCTGCTAAGTCACTTCAGTCGTGTTCAACTCTGTGTGACCCCTTAGACCACAGCCCATCAGGCTCCGCTGTCTTTGAGATTCTCCAGGAAAGAACACTGGAGTGGGTTGCCATTTCCTTCTCCAATGCATGAAAGTGAAAAGTGAAAGTGAAATCGCTCAGTCGTGTCTGACTCTTCACGACCCCATGGACTGTAGCCCACTAGGCTCCTCTGCCCATGGGATTTTCCAGGCAAGAGCACTGGAGTGGAGTGCCATTGCCTTCTCCGGAGCTACTGTCTAGTGTCCTATTATTTCACCTTGCAAGACTCCCTTAAGTGTTTCTTACAGTTGAGGTCTCAGTCAGTTCAGTCACTCAGTTGGGTCTAGCTCTTTGCAACCCATGGACTACAGCATGACAGACTTCCCTGTCCATCACTGACTCCCAGAGCTTACTCAGACTCATGTCCATAGAGTCGGTGATGCCATCCAACCATCTCATCCTCTGTCATCCCCTTCTCCTACACTTCTGCCTTCAATCGTTCCCAGAATCAGGGGCTTTTCCAATGAGTCAGTGACCTCATCAGGTGGCCAAAATATTGGAGTTTAGGCTTCAACATCAGTCCTTCCAATGAATATTCAGGACTGATTTCCTTTAGGATTGACTGGTTGGATCTCCTTGCAATCCAAGGGACTCTCAAGAGTTCTCTCCAACAACATAGTTCAAAATCATCAATTCTTCAGCACTCAACCTTCTTTATAGTCCAACTCTCACATTCACACATGGCTGTGGAAAAACCATAGCTTTAACTAGATGGAAAGCTTTGCCTTTTTTGGCAAAGTAATGTCTCTGCTTTTTAATATGCTGTCTAGGTTGGTCATAACTTTCCTTCCAAGGAGTAAGCGTCTTTTAATTTCATGGCTGCAGTCACTATCTGCAGTGATTTTGGAGCCCCAAAAGATAAAGTCTTTCACTGTTTCCATTGTTTCCCCATCTATTTGCCATGAGATGATGGGGCCAGATGCCATGATCTTAGTTTTCTGAATGATGAGTTTTAAGTTTTTTCACTCTCCTCTTTTACTTCATCAAGAGGCTCTTTAGTCCTTCTTTGCTTTCTCCCATAAGGGTGATATCATCTGCATAACTGAGGTTACTGCTATTTCTCTCCACAATCTTGATTCCAGCTTGTGTTTCACCCAGCACAGCATTTCTCATGATGTTCTCAGCATACAAGTTAAAGAAGCAGGGTGACAATATACAGCCTTCACATACTCCTTTCCTGATTTGAAACCAGTCCACTGTTCTATGTCCAGTTCTAATTGTGCTTCTTGACCTACATACAGGTTTCTCAAGAGGCAGGTCAGGTGGTCTGGTATTCCCATCTCTTTTAGAATTTTTCACAGTTTATTATGATCCACACAGTCCAAGGCTTTGGCATAGTCAATAAAGCAGAAGTAGATGTTTTTCTGGAACTCTCTAGCTTTATCATGATACAGCAGATGTTGGCAACTTGATCTCTGGTTCCTCTGCCTTTTCTAAATCCAACTAGAACATCTGGAAGTTCATAGTTCATGCACTTTTGAAGTCTGAATTGGAAAATTTTGAGCATAACTTTGCTAGCCTGTGAGATGAGTGCAGTTGTGCAGTAGTCTGACTATTCTTTGGCATTGCCTTTCTTTGGGATTTAAAGGAAAACTGACCTTTTCCAGTCCTGTGGCCACTGCTGAGTTTTCCAAATTTGCTGGCATACTGAGTGCAGCACTTTCACAGCATGATCTTTTAGGATTTGGAATAGCTCAACTGGAATTCCATCACCTCCTCTAGCTTTGTTCTTAGTGATGCTTCTTAAGGCCCACTTGACTTTGCATTCTAGGATGTCTGGCCCTAGGTGAGTGATCACACCATCATGGTTATCTGGGTCATGAAGGTCTTTTTTGTATAGTTCTTCTGTGTATTCTTGCCATGTCTTCTTAATATCTTTGCCTATATTAGGTCCATACCATTTCTGTCCTTTATTGTGCCCATCTTTGCATGAAATGTTCCCTTGGTACCTCTAATTTTCTTGAAAAGATCTCTAGTTTTTCCTATTATACTGTTTTTCTCTATTTCTTTGCATTGATTGCCGAGGAAGGCTTTCTTCTCTCTCCTTGCTATTCTTTGGAACTCTGCATTCAAATGGGTATATCTTTCCTTTTCTCCTTTACCTTTTGCATCTTTTTCTTTTCTCAGCTACTTGTAAGGCCTCCACAGACAATCATTTTGCCTTTTTGCATTTCTTTTTCTTGGAGATATTCTTGATCCCTGCCTCCTGTACAATGTCAGGAACCTCCATCCATAATTTTCAGGCACTCTGTCTATCAGATCTAATCTCTTGAATCTATCTGTCACTTCCACTGTATAATCATAAGGGATTTGATTTAGGTCATACCTGAATGGTCTAGTGGTTTTCCCTACTTTCTTAAAATTAGGTCTGAACTTGGCAATAAGGAGTTCATGATCTGAGCCACAGTCAGCTTCTAGTCTTGTTTTTGCTGACTGTATAGAGCTTCTCCATCTTTGGCTGCAAAGAATAAAATCAATCTGATTTTGGTGTTGACCATCTGGTGATGTCCATGTGTAGAGTCGTCTCTTGTGTTGTAGGAAGAGGGTGTTTGCCATGACCAGTGCATTTTCTTGGCAAAACTCTGTTAGACTTTGACCTGCTTTGTTTTGTACTCTAAGGCCAAATTTGCCTGTAACTCCAGGTGTTTCTTGACTTCCTACCTTTGTATCCAGTCCCCTGTAATGAAAAGGACATCTTCTTTGGATGTTAGTTCTAGAAGGCCTTGTAGGCCTTCATAGAACCATTCAACTTCAGCTTCTTCAGCATTAGTGGCTGGGGCACAGACTTGGATTACTGTGATATTGAATGGTTTGTCTTGGAAATGAACAGAGATCATTCTGTCATTTCTGAGATTGCATCCATGTACTGCATTTCGGACTCGTTTGTTTACTGTGATGGCTATTCCATTTCTTCTAAGTGATTCTTACCCACAGTAGTAGATATAATGATCATCTAAGGTAAACTCACCCATTCCAGTTCATTTTAGTTTGCTGATTATGAAATGTCGATGTTCACTCTTGCCATCTCCCATTTGACCACTTCCAATTTGCCTTGATTCATGGACCTAACATTCCAGGTTCCTATGTAGTATTGCTCTTTACAGCATTGGACTTTACTTCCATCACTAGTCACATCCTCAACTGAGTGTTGGTTTTACCTTTATTCCATCTCTTCATTCTTTCTGGAATTATTTCTCCACTGCTCTCCAGTAGCATATTGGGCACCTATTGACCTGGGGAGTTAATCTTTCAGTGTCCTATCTTTTTGCCTTTTCACATTGTTCATGGGATTCTCAAGGCAAGAATACTGAAGTGGCTTGCCATTTCCTTCACCAGTGGACCAAATTTTTTCAGAACTCTCCATCATGACCTATCCGTCTTGGGTGGCCCTACATGGCATGGCTCATAGTTTCACTGAATTAGACAAGGCTATGGTCCACGTGATCAGATTGGTTAGTTTTCTATGATTGTGATTTTCATTCTGTCTCTCTGATGAAGAAGGATAAGAGGCTTATGGAAGCTTCCTGCTGGGAGAGACTGACTATAGGGGAAACTGGGCCTTGTTCTGATGGGTGGGGCCATGCTCAGTAAACCTTTTAATCCAATTTTCTGTTGATGGGTGAGGCTGTGTTCCCTCCCTGTTGTTTAACCTGAGGCCAAACTATGGTGGAGGTAATGAAGATAATGGCAACCTCCTTCAAAAGGTCCCATGATGCACTGCTGCACTCAGTGCCCCCAGCCCTGCAGCAGGCCACGGCCAACCCACACTTCTGCTAGAGACTCCTGGACACTCACGGGCAAGTCTGGGTCAGTCTCTCGTGGGGTCACTGCTCCTTTCTCCTAGGTCTTGTGTGCACAAGCTTTTGTTTGTGCCCTCCAAGGGCCTGTTTGCCCAGTCCTGTGTAAGTTCTGAAGGCTCTAAGGTGGGGTTGATAGTGACCTCCTCCAAGAGGGCTTATGCCATACCCAGGTCTACTGCACCCAGAGCCCCTGTCCCTGCAGCAGGCCATTGCTAACCGATACCTCCACAGGAGATGCTCAAACACAGTTCTGGCTCAGTCTCTGTGAAGTCTCTGGGTCCTGGTGTGCACAAGGTTTGTGTGAGCCCTCTGAGCATCTCTGGTGGCTGTGGGGCTTGCTTCTAAATGTGTTTTCACCCCTCCTATTGTCTTACTTAGGTTTCTCCTTTGCCTTGGATGTGGGGTACCTTTTTTTGGTGGGATCCAACTTTCTCCTGTCGATGGTTGCTCAGCAGTGAGTTGTAATTTTGGAGTTCTCAGAGGAGAAGAGGAGTGCTCATCCTTCTACTCTGCCATCTTGGAGTCAAGTATAAATCATACTTCTAGTTTTCATTCCAATCCCAAGAAAGGCAATGCCAAAGAATGCTCAAACTGCCACACGATTGCACTCATCTCACATGTTAGTAAAGTAAAGCTTAAAATTCTCCAAGCCAGGCTTCAGCAATATATCAACTGTGAACTTCCAGATGATCAAGCTGTTTTTAGAAGAGGCAGAGGAACCAGAGATCAAATTGCCAATATCCGCTGGATCATCAAAAATGCAAGAGAGTTCCAAAAAAACATCTATTTCTGCTTTATTGACTATGCCAAAGCCTTTGACTGTGTAGATCACAATAAACTGTGGAAAATTCTGAAAGAGATGGGAATACCAGACCACCTGACCTGCCTCTTGAGAAACCTGTATGCAGGTCAGAAAGCCACTGCTAGAACTGGACATAGAACAACAGACTGGTTCCAAATAGGAAAAGGAGTACGTCAAGGCTGTATATTGTCACCCTGCTTATTTAACTTCTATGCAGAGTACATCATGAGAAACACTGGACTGGAAGAAGAAACACAAGCTGGAATCAAGATTTCTGGGAGAAATATCAATAACCTCAGATATGCAGATGACACCACCCTTATGGCAGAAAGTGAAGAACTAAAGAGCCTCTTGATGAAAGTGAAGGAGGAGAGTGGAAACGTTGGCTTAAAGCTCAACATTCAGAAAACTAAGATCATGGCATCCGGTCCCATCACTTCATGGGAAATAGATGGGAAACAGTGAAAACAATGGCTGACTTTATTTTTTTGGCTCCAAAATCACTACAGATGGTGACTGCAGCCATGAAAGGAAGGAAAGTTATGACCAACCTAGACAGCATATTAAAAAGCAGAGACATTGCTTTGCCAACAAAGGTCTGTCTAGTTAAGGCTATGGTTTTTCCAGTGGTCATGTATGGATGTGAGAGTTGGACTGTGAAGAAGGCTGAGCGCTGAAGAATTGATACTTTTGAACTGTGGTGTTGGAGAAGACTCTTGAGAGTCCCTTGGACTGCAAGGAGATCCAACCAGTCCATCCTAAAGGAGGTCAGTCCTGGACGTTCATTGGAAGGAATGATGCTAAAGCTGAAAGTCCAATACTTTGGCCACCTCATGCGAAGAACTGACCCATTTGAAAAGACCCTGATGCTGGGAAGACTGAGGGCAAGTGGAGAAGGGGATGACAGAGGATGAGATGGTTGGATGTTATTACTGACTCAGTGGACACAGGTTTGGGTGAACTCCGGAAGTTGGTGATGGACAGGGAGGCCTGGCATGCTGTGGTTCATGGGGTCGCAAAGAGTTGGACATGACTGAGCGACTGAACTGAACTGAAGAGCATGAGAATGAGTATTCGTTACATTGGTTGTCATGTTCAACAGCTATAATCCAAAATATTCTTAAAAGGTCAGAAATTCTCTGAGGCACATCCAGATTCTCTGTTCCAAAGCACGGCCAGCACCACACACACCTCATTTCCTTCAGAAGTCTGTATGTGTCCAGGAGTCTCCAGTGGGGGGTGTGGGTCAACAGTGGCCTAGTGGTCACAGTCTCTCTCTGTCTTTATTCCTGGAAAGGCCCTAATTTCTCCATAACTTTCAAAGAAATGTTTTTTTCTGGATAGAGGATTTTTGTTCAATATTTGTTTTTTGTTTTTTGTTTTTTTTTTTCCTTTTAGCAATTTGAGTATGTATACTCACTGTCTTGGGGTTCTGAGTGCCTAATGAGAAATTTCATAATCTTGTTTAGAATCCTCTCTATGTGATCGTTCTCTCTCTTTCTTGCAACTTTCAATATTCTCTCTTTGTTTGTTTTTTGAAAGCATGAGTATTATGGGTCTCTTTGAGTCCATCTTGGGATGCATTGAGATTTTGTCACGTTTATACTCACATCTTTAATCAAATTTGGATAGTTTTCTGCTATTATTTTTTCAAATCTTCTCTCTCTCTGCTATCTTCTCTACATAGTCTGAGAGTCCTACATTGTATATGTTGGTAAATCTGTTGGTGTTCCACAGTTTCAAGGACTTTTTATGCTCTGTTCATTTTTCTTTAGTCTTTTCTCTTCCTGTTCCTCAGAGACACTAATTTCCATTATCCTGTATTCAAGTTCTCTGATCCTTTCTTCTCTTTGGTCAAATGTGCCTCCCATGGATTTTAAAGTCCATTATTATACTTTTCAACTCTGGAAGTTCCTTGAGGTTTCTTTCTATTTCTTCTGCTTCCTGTTTGAGATTTCCATGTTTCACACATATTCTCCATATTCTCATACTTCATGATTTCTTCCTTTAGTTCTTTAAAATCCTTAAGCCAGTCATTTTGTTTTTATTTTTCAAATATTACTGAGGGCCTACCCATGGGGGTTAGGCAGGAGGCCTCTGTGAAGTCTAAGCAGGCACCAGTGGAGAGGCATTATTTGACCTTCTGGAGGCAGTTTGTTGGTATGGCCACATTTGTTCTTGTGGCAGTTGGCAGCATGAAGATTTAGGTGAGCATACCTAGATATGGGCATCCCTAAGTGGGAGATCATTTGTAGTAGTATATTTTGGGGCAACTTGCAGAAGAAAGTTCTCAGTGATGCCACCTCACAGGCAAAGCACCAAATGCAAGGCAGATTTTTTTTTAATTGTTGATTAATGGCTCTGTGCTGAATATCAGCCTCATGTACAAACTGAAAAATATTTCAGGTCTTTCCTGAGCCATTCCCTAGGCATACCTGATCACTTTCTTATTTTCCTGCATGTGCCGTTGCTTTTGAATGTCCTAGTATTTAATGTCTGGCCCCTATAAGGGGAACAATTAAAAGTGAAGTGGGGAACAAAGGGCACTTGATATTTAAGCCTCTTGAAAGTTGCTTCAGCCAGGGCAGAAAGGGATTACAAGAGTAGGGAGAGGTGTGTCAAAATGGCTACCTGTTTCTTTGTCTAATTATCCGTGATCGGAAGCAGCTACTAGTGATAAGAACACAGATCCTCATATTTGGAGGACAGGGTCCTTTTTGAACACCTTGGCTCCCACAGGCAACTTGTAAGCTGCTCTGGGAACACATGCAGAGAACCCTGCCACCTTGCTACGGGTGAGGATGGGTAGCTACCTCTGTGCTAAGGTAAGAGTTGACATGTACCAAATAAGCCAATTTACCTAAGTCTTCACCTGGACATTGTATACCATCAACAGAAGTCAGAGTTCCAAAAGAGTGACGTCAGGCAGATTCTACCCATGCAATTGTTATCAAGGTGGGGAGACAGATTCCTGATGCCTCTTAAATTGCCATCATCCCAGAAATAAACATTACAATCTAGAATCAATGAATGAGTCTTGTAAAGAGTCAGCTGGAAGCAGATAGGGTATATTTAGCTTAATCAATCAGAAATAATGGAACATTCAGTGAGTATTTATAGAGAGAGACCCTGCTAGGTACTTTGAGGAATGCCAAAAGTTTAATACATAGATTCTTCCTAAAGACGTTGTATCCTTCTTGAGAAATACAGCATATACAGAGAGGCATCAAAGAATAATAGTGAGAAGAAGTATCAAATACATAAAATCACTCACAATCATTACAGTGCACTTCCAGAAGGAGGAGAGCATATTGTGAATTTAAATCATCAGAGAAGATTTCATCAAGTAGGAGTATTTCTGTGCTACTCCTAGGAAGGTGAAGACATACCTTGGAGACATTACAGGTTCAGTTCCAGACCACTGCAATAAAGCAAGCCAAGTGAATTTTTCACATATGTTTACACTTAAAGGTCAACATTCAGAAAACAAAGATCATGGCATCTGGTCCCATCGCTATGTGGGAAATAGATGGGGAAACAGTGGAAACAGTGTCAGACTTTATTTTGGGGGGCTCCAAAATCACTGCAGATGGTGATTGCAGCCATGAAATTAAAAGACGCTTACTTGTTGGAAGGAAAGTTATGACCAACCTAGATAGCATATTGAAAAACAGAGACATTACTTTGCCAATAAAGGTCCGTCTAGTCAAGGCTATGGTTTTTCCTGTGGTCAAGTATGGATGTGAGAGTTGGACTGTGAAGAAGGCTGAGCACCGAAGAATTGATGCTTTTGAACTGTGGTGTTGGAGAAGACTCTTGAGAGTCCCTTGGGCTTCAAGGAGATCCAAGCAGTCCATTCTGAAGGAGATCAGCCCTGGGATTTTTTTGGAGGGAATGATGCTAAAGCTGAAAGTCCAGTACTTTGGCCATCTCATGTGAAGAGTTGACTCATTGGAAAAGACTCTGATGCTGGGAGGGGTTGGGGGCAGGAGGAGAAGGGGACAACAGAGGATGAGATGGCTGGATGGCATCACTGACTCGATGGACCTGAGTTTGAGTGAACTCTGGGTGTTGGTGATGGACAGGGAGGCCTGGCATGCTGCGATTCATCGGGTTGCAAAGAGTCGGACACGACTGAGCGACTGAACTGAACTGAACAGAACAGAACACTATACCATAGTCTACTAAGTCTGTAATGGAACTATGTCTAAAAAATGTACATATCTTAATTTTTAAATGGCATTTGCCAAAAGTTGTTAGGGCTTCCCTGGTGACTCAGATGGTAAAGAATCTGCCTGCAATGTGGGAGACCCAGGTTCAATCCCTGGGTTGGGAAGATCCTCTGGAGAAGGGAATGGTCATAATCTGAACCTTCAGTGAGTCATAGTAGTAACATTAAACAGTGTTGATCACAGATGACCACAACAAATATAATAGTAGTAATAAGTTTAAATATGTGATATTTATCAAAATGTGACAAGAGAAATGAATGTGAGCAAACCTTGTTAGGAAAATGGCACAAATGAACTTGTTCAATGCAGGGTTGCCACACACCTTCAGTTTATTAAAATCTCAAAGTTAAGAGCAATAAAATAAGGTGGGTGTGTATTCTGATCTAAAAAATTATTAATAAAAGTTAAAATTTACCTAGTACTCACTATGTGCCAGAGACTAACCCATCCAATCCTCAGAACAATCCCAAGAGCTATGTAGAGGAAGCATTAAGGAAGCAGTAAGGGATTTCCGGGAGAAGGAAATGGCAACCCAGTCCAGTATTCTTGCCTAGAGAATCCTGTGGACAGAGGAGCCCGGTGGGCTGCTGTCTGTGGGGTCACACAGAGTCAGACACGACTGAAGTGACTTAGCAGCAGCGGCAGCAAGGGATTTCCCAAGCTCAAGGCAGTCATGGAGCTGGACCTTGAATCCAGACAAGCAAGTTGTAGGGCCCTGATCTCTGTGCTTAGTCCTTACTGAGCAAAATGGTGTGAGCAGAGAGCAGAAGTCGGTGTGTAACACACTTGCCAGAGGGAGCAGAGGGGCCGCACTGACCAGCTGATGGGAGTTTACACATTTTACTGCAGGCCCAGTGGGGCCACATGCGGAAACTCTGTTTGATTGACTTGCAGATTTAGGACATCCATTATATTAAGAAATTCCTCACTCAAGTTACTATAGTACAGAAAAACCATCATATAAAACATTTTTGATTATTATATACATCTTGTAATTGCTTAAAGGACATGCTAACTTTTTTCTCTCATTTAGTTTTTATCTGATTGGAGCAGAAATTATATACTGTGAAATTTCTGGAGATAATGTGAACTGGAGTGACAATCTCCCAATTTGTGAAAGTAAGTATGTCTTCTGTTTAGAATACAGAGCAGCAGTTCTCAAACTTTATGACCTAAGGTGATGGCACCCCACTCCAGCACTCTTGCCTGGAGAATCCCATGGACAGAGGAGCCTGGTGGGCTGCGGTCCATGGGGTCGCGAAGAGTCGGACACGACTGAGTGACTTCCCTTTCACGGTTCACTTTCAGGCATTGGAGAAGGAAATGGCAACCCACTCCAGTGTTCTTGCCGGGAGAATCCCAGGGATGGGGGAGCCTGGTGGGCTGCCGTCTATGGGGTCACACAGAGTCGAACACGACTGAAGTGACTTAGCAGCAGCATGCTTTTAAATTAACATAGACACCAAAGAACTTCTCTTCATATGGGTTATGTCTCTTGATATTTATTATACTGCAATTAAAAATGAAAAGTTTTAAAAATAATTATTAATTCACTTTTAAGAAGTATTAGCTGCAATACATATAAATATATGCAGCATATTTTTGTGAAAAGTCAAAAATTTCCAAAACAAATAGTGGTAATTGTATCATTGTTTTATATTTTTGTAAGTTACTTCAATATCTGGTTTAAAGGAACACATTTGGATCTAGTCTACTGGAAAATCAGACAGCTGTATATGAAAAATTTAACCATACATCATCGGGATGAAAGTGAAAAATGACAGTAATACTCAATGTGAACAACCAATTTGTGAATGGAGATATTTATAAATCATATCTTTCAGCTAGCGTTGAGTTACCTTTTTAATCACAAGTATATTTTAGCATTAAATTGTCAGCATCTTTCATGATGATAAGAGCAAAACTTAGCACGGCCTTGCAGATAAATATGTATTTCATATTTCAGAAAATAAGTTTTTTCTACATTAATGGCTTGAACTTGGGTTAATACATATTCACATAGAGGCTTTCTTCTAAGCGGATATTGAATTCACAACTGGAGTATATTAATCATATGTTAATGAATTATATGAAGGCAATTCATAGGACTTTGCTAATGCTGTCTCAATATTTTACTTTTACTTCATGTCCTTTTTCCTCCCTTTTAAAGTAATTCTGTGTACAGCACCTGGAAATATAACAAATGGAAGATTCACCCATTATAAGAAAGTATATCAATACAGTGAAGTAGTAATATATAAGTGTAATCCTTCAGATGGACCAGATGAATATTCTCTTATTGGAGAAACCACCCTTATTTGTGTTGATCATAACAGATGGAGCAGTGACCCACCAGAGTGTAAAGGTAATAATATTTCCATGTATTTCCTCCTGAATCTAAATACTGTGAAAACACTTCAAAAATATTTTTATCTACAAGTAAACAAAAGATTCCCATGTAATTGCTCCTCCTGCTAAATTGACCTCTAATTTAATTTAATATTGCTCAAATCAAATTTTAAAAGTTCTAATTGTCGAGTCCCCCACCAGTCACTCAGCATGTTCTTGGTGATTCAGCTTATACATCATGCGCTACTGTGGATATGCACGAGCTAGAACTTCTGGATTTTTTTTTTTGGTGGTGTTGTTTGTTTGCAAGCATCAGAAAACTCAACACACCATGGCTTAAGAAATAAGAAAGTTTTATCTTGTAGTATAAGACCTCTGAGAGTGCGGGATTCAGGAACATTAAAAGACTAACCTTCTCACTGATAAGGTTGTTAAACTCTGGGCAAAGCTTATTTTAACAGCTTCACCTTAGCTAAAAGTGGGGAGACACTGGAGGGGATGTGACTCTTGACGAAGGGTCCACTGAATGATAACAAAATACTTATTTTCTCTCAGTGTACAATGGGACATTCTGTAATATCATTTTCAGGTAATATTTTCAACATATTTATTTCCAAAATATTGAAACTAGTACCAGAACATGAACCTGATCACAATGGGATGATTGTAGAAATCAATCCAAATACTTGAAAAGTGTGCAAGACACTTTTAAGTAATCCACGAGTCAAAGAAGCAGTCACAAGGAAAATAGAAACTGTTTTTAATTGATTAAAAATGAACAGCATATTAATATACAGAAATTTGTGGGATACAGGAAAAGTTTTGTAAACGTTTTGCTCAGAGGATATTTATAACGTGAAATACTTATGTTGGAAAAACAGAAAAGTCTCAAATCAGTCATCTATGCTTCTACCATTAGAAATTTTAAAAAAAGAGCAAATTAAATTGAAAACAAGAAAACAAAAGGAAATAATAAAATTGGAGAACCATGAAATTGAAAAGAGAAACAAAACAGAGATAATCAAAGAAATCAGCCTGGTTTTTGGAGAATATGGACCAAACAGATAAATCTATAGACAGTCTGACAGGAAAACAAAGACAAAATCACTGATATTAAGATTGAAAAAGAGAACATCATAAAATATCCTATAGATGTTTAAAGACTAATAAAGACAAAAACAAACCACTGTATGCCATAAATTTGACAACTTAAACCTTCTCACAAAGAGTACTGCAAACCGTGTATCCTTACTGGGGAACTCTACCAAACATTTAAGCAATAAATAATAGCAATTCTACGCAAAGCCACTGGGCCGCCCCAGTGGCTCAGCAGTAAAGATTCCGCCTGCAATGCAGAAGCGTTAGAGGCCACGGGTTCCATCCCTGGGTTGGGAAGATCCCCTTGAGGACGGCATGGCAGCTCACTCTAGTATTCTTGCCTGAAGAATCCTGTGGGCAGAGGAGCCTGAGGGGTTACAGTCCATAGGGTCACAAAGAGTTGGACATGACTGAAATGACAGCGTGCACACACACACACAAACACACAGCCTTGAAAAAATACAAGAGGAGAGAATCTTTCACAATTCATTTCAAGGACAGCATTGCCCTGATGCAGAAACCAGGTGTACAACATAATGAGTCCACATTTCCATACATAACAAGATGCTCACCGTGATGTCTAGTTCCCATCTGTCACCATTTAAAGTAAGTGCAGAATTGTTGACTGTATTGTCTAGTCTGTGCATCATAACCTCATAACTTATTTTATTTTATTTTGCATTTTAATCCACTTATTTCCCTCCTCTTTTCAGCCACCTCCTCTCTGCCAATCACTAGTTCTCTGTATTCAAGAATCTGTTTCCTTTTCGTTTTATTAGTTTCTTTTTTTTTATTTTGTAGATCCCACATATAACTGAAATCACACAGTGTTTCTCTGACTGACTTATTTCACGTTGCATAATTCCCACTATGTCTATCAACACTGTTTCAAGTGGCAAGATTTCGTTCTTTTTATGACTAGGTAATATTCCACTTTATATGTGCCATATCTTCTTTATTCATTGTTCTATCAGGACACTTAGCTTGCTTTCATATCTTAGGTATTACCAAAAAAAAAGCTGTAATGAAAAAAGGGCTGCACAAATCTTTTCAAATTAGTGCTTTGTCTTCTTCGGGTTAATACCCAGAAGTGAAATTGCTGGATCATATGGTAGTTCCATTTTTCTCAGTCTATGGCTCATTTTATTTATTCCTACACGATATCTTTGGAAGCAAAATTTAACTATTCTTCAAATGTGTAATAGAATTCATCTACGAACCCACGGAGTCCTAGATTTTGTTTGCTGGAAATTATTTACTAATTCAATTTCATTACGAGTAATTGCTCTATCCCCATTTTCTATCTGGAGACGGCAATGGCGCCCCACTCCAGTCCTCTTGCCTGGAAAATCCCATGGACGGGGGAGCCTGGTAGGCTGCAGCCCATGGGGTCACGAAGAGTCAGACACGACTGAAGGACTTTACTTTCACTTTTCACTTTCATGTATTGGAGAAGGAAATGGGAACCCACTCCAGTGTTCTTGCCTAGAGAATCCCAGGGACAGGGGAGCCTGGTGGGCTGCCGTCTATGGGGTCGCAGAGAGTCGGACACGACTGAAGCGACTTAGCAGCAGCAGCAGCATTTTCTATTTCTTCTTGACTCAGTATTGGCAGATAATATTTTTTAAGGAATTTATCCACTTATTCCAGGTTTTCCAATTTTGGATATATAATTATTCATAGTATTCTCTTATGATCCTTTGTGTTTCTGTGGTATTGATAGTAACCTCTCTTTTATTTTTTATTTATTTGGATCCTTTCTTTTGTTTCTTGATGAGTATGGCTATATGTTTGTCAATTTTATCTTCTCAATGAGCCAGCTGTTATTTTCATTGATTTTCAGTCTCAATTTCATTTATTTCCACTCTTTTCTTTATTATTTTAACCTTCCACACACTTGCAGAGAGGGTTGTTCTATTTTTTGTATATAGATGTAAATTTAGATTGTTTACTTGAGATTATTCTTGTTCTTAATTTAGGCCTGTATGGCTACAAACTTCTGTCTTAGAACTGTTTTTCCTGAGTTACATAGATTTGGAATGGATTGTCTCTATTTTCGTTAGTCTTAGGATATCTTTTATTTCCTTTTTAATTTCTTCAGTCAACTATGATCGTTTAGTAACGTGTTTCTTTTGATCTCCATGTGTTTTTAGCCATTTTTCTTCTGGTGCTTGATTTGTAGTTTCATACTATCGTGGCTGGAAGAGGTGTTGGACCACAGATTCAAATGTAAAACCTAAATTGTAAGACTTATAAGAAAACAGAAAATATTTGTGAGTTAGCAGAGATTTCTTCAAAAGCCTTAAAAGCATTATTCTTTAAAGATTAAAAAAAAAAAAAAAGACTGGATTTCTTAAAAACTGAGAACTTCTCTCAAACACACTGTTTGAAGAAAGAAAAAACTTGTCATAGACTGGGAGAAAATATTTGTCAGGAACATTTCTGAATGGACTTCTAGCTATGATGTATAAAGAACCCTCAAGACACAATAAGAAGAAAGCGACCCAGTTTACCAAAAAAGGTGTAACATTTGGATGGAATTTTTTCCACCGAAGAATGGGTTCTTAAAAAAAGAACATGAAATGTTGCTCAGTATCATTAGTAATAGCAGAAATGTAGTTTAAATGAAGAAAGAAAAAACTTGTCATAGACTGGGAGAAAATATTTGTCAGGAACATTTCTGAATGGACTTCTAGCTATGATGTATAAAGAACCCTCAAGACACAATAAGAAGAAAGCGACCCAGTTTACCAAAAAAGGTGTAACATTTGGATGGAATTTTTTCCACCGAAGAATGGGTTCTTAAAAAAAGAACATGAAATGTTGCTCAGTATCATTAGTAATAGCAGAAATGTAGTTTAAAACCATGATGAGGAACCACTAAGAAGTTATTAGAATGCATGAAATTAAAAAGAAAAAATTAACAATTCCATGTTTTAGTGAGGATATATTATATTTGGGACTCTGATAACACTGCTGATGAGAAGGCAAGTGGTATGCATTTGGAACACAATTTAGCAACTTCTCATACAATTAAACATATACTTAAGGTACAATTCAGCTACCCAGGGTAAAATGAAAACATGTGCCCATAAAATCTGCATGAAAATATTTATAGTATCCTTAGTCATAATCATCCTATACTGGAAACATCTCTTATGTCCTTGAACTGGTAAATGGAGGAACATCATTGATACATACAGATAGTTATAATACTCTGAAGGAAAGGATGATGAGCTTTTAATTCAGACAATAGGAATGAATCTCAAATGCATTGTCCTAAGTAAGTCAAACTCAGAGGATGTGATTCCGTATGACATTCTGGAAAAGCGACCCTATTGTACTCACTCAGTTGTGTCTGACTCTATGAGACCCCATGGACTGCAGCACGCTAGGCTTCCCTGTCCTTCACCATCTTCTGGAGCTTGCAGAGACTCATGTCCATTGAGTCAAGGATGCTATTGAATCATCTTGTCCTCTGTTGTCCATCCCCTATTCAGCTTGCCTTCAGTCTTTCTGAGCATCAGAGTTGTTTCCAATGAGCTGGCACTTTGCATCAGGTGGCCAAAGTATTGAACTTCAGCTTCACATCAGTCCTTTTAATGAATATTCAGGATTGAGTTCTTTAGGTTGACTGGTTTGATCTCTTTGCTATCCAAAGGACTCTCAAGAGTCTATTCCAACACCATACAGTTTGAAAGCAT
>SJYC01074893.1:0-22582 GCA_006408675.1 Madoqua kirkii | reverse complement strand
AGTGACAGATTATTCTATATCCAGATTACAGCAATGGCTACACAAATCTACACTTGTGTCAAAATTCATAGAACTGTAAAACAGTACAAAAACATTTTACTGATAAGTTTAAAAATAAAACAAAAGTATTTCTTGTTATAAAGCAAACATGATGGTTTTTCCCAATAAACATCTGCTAAGTAAAGTATTACTCATGTGGGCATTTTGGTTGTCAGGATATTTTTACTTTGAGGGATAGGATGTTTCCTGTTTTCTTTATGCAGGAATGTCCTTCCAAGACAGTTTTAATAAAGAGTTATATGTTTTTCCTTGGCTTCACAGTGTTCTGAAAGGAATTTTGCCAGGAAAATTCCTAGAGGAATAAAACTGTTCCCAAGGAAGGCAGATGGAATTGTCACAGATCAGACTTCACTACAAAAGATAAAAGATGGTGTGAACTATTAAAACAATACCAAGAACTCAAGTTCTGTGCAAGGCCGCGTCGGACATGATCTCTGACTCTCTAAGCTGGTTCACAAACGTATCTATTAACCCTAATCTAGAGCAGAAAAAAAAATATGGAAGGTGAGACTGTTTCCTCACACATCATTTTTCAAAATGACATCTATAACCATAAGGGTTTTTCCTTTTGTGACCTGAAGACTAAAATCGACCACCTCTGGAGATTTTTGGGGTATGTGTAACCAAACATTTCTTTGTGCAAAGGCCTCAACAATAACCCCAACCACAACGTACACATTCTGCTGTCTTAATCACAGAAATACAATTCCATAGGCCCTTTTCTGTACGTTTGCTCTTTTCTACAACATAGTAAGGGTTTCACAATAAACAAAGCTCACTGTAAACCCTGAGGAATAAACTTGGCATCACATCAGTTAAGATGCAACAGAGAGGGTGAGGGCAGGATGATATGGGAGAATGGCATTAAAACATGTATATTATATGTGAAATGAATCACCAGTCCAGGTTTGAGGCATGATACAGGGTGCTTGGGGCTGGTGCACTGGGATGACCCAGAGGGATGGGATGGGGAGGGAGGTGAGAGGGGGCTCAGGATGGGGAACATATGTACACCCATGGCAGATTCAAGTCAATGTATGGCAAAACCAATACAATATTGTAGAGTAAAATAAATAATTAAAAATAAATAAATAAAAATAAAAATTGAGAGAGTTGTAGTACATGCCCTTAGTTGCTCCGCGGCACATGGGATCTTCCTGGACCAGGGATTGAACCTATGTTCCCTGCATTGGCAGGTGCATTCTTAACCACTGGACCACCAGGGAAGTCCATTTCCACCCCTTTCTCAGGACTCAAATAGCTGCTTTAGCTGAGAGATAAATTCATCTTGGCAGATGCTCACCATAGCCTAAAGCCACATCCTACATTCAGCACCCTCACCTCTAAGAAGAGGGCTTTAGAGAGTGGTAGTACATGCCCTTAGTTGCTCTGCGGCACATGGGATCTTCCTGGACCAGGGATTGAACCTATGTTCCCTGCATTGGCAGGTGCATTCTTAACCACTGGACCACCAGGGAAGTCCATTTCCACCCCTTTCTCAGGACTCAAATAGCTGCTTTAGCTGAGAGATAAATTCATCTTGGCAGATGCTCACCATAGCCTAAAGCCACATCCTACATTCAGCACCCTCACCTCTAAGAAGAGGGCTTGGACCATATAGGGACTTTGGAAATGTATGACATCCTCACAGTCAGAAAGATTGACTTTCTGAGCACTGTTGACTTTCAGTGAGCATTGGCTAGGGATGCCATACATCTTATAACATACACGACACCCAAATGTCCTGCCACACCTGCATTTGTAATTATCCAGGCCTGGAACCTAACTCCATTTTACAGTCAGGCACAGGAATTCTTGCATGCTTGTTACTATATTCTCCATTCTTCAGGAATGCAACTACATACATAAATCAAAGGAAGACTATACTTTATTTTGTTCAGAACCTTACACTTTCAGAAAGCCAGGTCACAGATGGCAACTCTGCCAGTGGCATTTAAGACTGCATCATCTGAATTTGCAGCTGCACCACTCTCCATATAAGCAAACACAGCACCTGTCAACACAGTACACTCTCTAGTGTTCTCATGTTCACGTCACACATGAAATGCATATTTTATGACAAATGTCTTTCCTCTTATTTCTTTTTTATTACAGTTGTGGCACTATATTGCTTTTTTGAAATTATGCTTTTGGGTGAGTGCTATTGCCTAGGAATTTAAATTCAGGCTAGTGAAGGGAGTGTGGGTCCAATAGAATGGAGAACCACTGCCCTTGGTGGTGAAGCTCAGAAAGGATTTCCTGTTAGTAAAAGTTGTTGGATGAATGATGAATGGTTGCATGTTATACAAACTTTAATAATGTAAATTGAAAATTGAATGTAATGCAAATTAAATAATGCAAATTGGAAATAAATATTAATAAAACCTCATATTATATTCAATTTTATCTTGTATATGCTACCTGTAATACAACAACAACAATGGCATCCTTAAAGGGTTATTTTTTTCCACTGCCCTGAAAATCCTCTGTGCTCTGCCTGCTCATCCTTCCTTCCTGCCTAAGCACTGGCAATCACTGATCTTTTTATTTTGCCATAGTTTTGTCTTTTCCAGAATGCCTTGTTGTTAGAATAATATAGTATTTAGCTTTTAAAATTAGCTTCTTTCACTTAGTAACAAACATTACTAAATAAAAAGAAATGAGCTATTAAGTTTTTTCACAATTAACAGCTCATTTCTTTTTACTGCTGAAGACTGTTCCATTGTCTGGATGCACATACCACAGTTATGCCTCTACTCATGTACTGGACGACATCTTGGTTGCTTCCAAGTGTTGGTAATAATTATAAATGAAGGTGCTATAGACACCCACACTATAAATGTCCATGTGCCAGGCACCAAACTAAGCGGTTAGTATGAATAATACCATTTCCTCCTCACAGCAACCCTAGGATATAGCACCCTTCTCTTTACTTTAATAGGGAGGAAAATGAGGCTTAGGGGGGTTGAGTAACTCTTTCAAGGTCACACAATCATGAGAGGCAGATAGGATGAAAACCCTGATCTAAACTTAGGCACTTTGAACCATAGTACTCAACAAACCCCTGCTGGAATACTTGGAAAGACAGGGCATCCAGGGGGTCAGACAGATACTGACATACTTTATTCTACTCTATTTCATTTAAAAATGATACAAAACTGATTTGGCAACCTATTAATGATTTTCAACCCACATTTAAAAACCTCAACTAAGGTGTGCTAGAAAAAAATTACGCTTTTCTAAATCAGCTGAAATCTGGAAAGTTTAAGATATAAACTACAATCTATATTCTGCAAAGTACCTTCTTACAAGGTAAATCTTTTCCAGAAATTATAATACTTAACAAAAATAATAAATAAGTCAAGCAAGCTCTAGGGGAACAAGGAATCCAGTAATAAATACTTGCTAAAAGTCAAGCCACAGTGTTTTCTGGAACTCTGCTTGTCTGCCTTGATGAGATGACAAGACTGCTTGTACCAGCAGCAGTGAGTCTTCTCTTGGAATCAGCCAGCTTCTTTTCTTGTATTGCCCTTCTCTTTGCTTGCTCTCTGCATACTAGTACCCCTTTCTTCCCTATTTCTTAGTTGTCCCTGAGCTTGTAGAATTGGTCTCATGTAACTCGTTGGCCCTAACCCATCCCACAAATCATTAAGGACCCAAGAAAATCCATGCAAAAAGAAGGATCCAAAAATACCCAAGGATCTCCTTTGAAGAGTAAAGGGTGACTCTGGGCTTCAGCAACCAAAGGACTGCAGTCCCTGCGGGCACAACTCTCACATGTGCTAAGCATGTTGCAGCACACATGCTCATTACCTGCTGCCAGCTGCCCTTGTTGAAGGGTGAGTTGTGCCATTACAGACATCATATTACTATTCTGATAACGTTAGATAACTTTATGGAATTAGCAAAGATATCTAATATTTAACTGGCTGTTTTCCAAAAATGATGTGGGTCCTCTAGAATACATATTAACAATGTTATTCATTCCACAATTGGAACTTCATGAGTATAATTTCTGCAAGGTCTTTTAGAAGTACCTCCTTTCTCTCCTCAGCAACTCCCTAAAGTTATACAAAGTGATGGTGAAAAGAATGAAGAACAAGTTAGTTGTAAAAAAGAGAACTCGTTACTGGTCTTAATAAGGGCTTTGGAACCCCCACATCACCAGTGGCATCAGTACTGGCAAATATCATTAGCCTGGCACTCCAAAAGGGCATTCAGAGGATGGTGGTGAAGTCACAGTCACTGTGGAGGAAGGCGTGCAATCAGTCTGTCTGAGAGCATCCCATACCCTGAGAGAAACAGAAACTCTGCAACTGGGACCGAAATGATCTCCCCTAGATTAAAGGCAACTGAAGCCAACTTTCCCCTTTAAAAGGCATGTTCTAGGAGCGGGGGCACAGAGTTTAACTGAACTATGTTCAAAGACTCATTCAACCAAGCACGGGAGAATCCTAAAGCAATGGACACGCTTCCAACTTTTCCTAGTTATCCTTTTTCTTTGGGAGGGGAGCTCATGAAAAAAATGCTTGAACCTGTAACATCACATGGTAATTTGCTCTGGCTGGTGTCAAATGTCTCAGACACAGAGTACAGGACCAAGGCCACGTCTCAGCTTCCTCAGGCCTGAGTGGGGGTCAAAGCAGTACTGAAAACATACCCTATAGCCGGCTCATTCATGGCTCTCGATTTTTTGTGACTGGTCTGTATACATAGAGGGCCTCTTCTTGATCTTCAGAACCAGGCTCAAAGGTTGCTTTGGTTTTTAAACTGTCCCAATTCACCAGTATAAAATATATTCTATTTTCCACAGAGGGTGTTTATTTTCATTACATTTGCTGCTATCTATATATCTAATTTTCTTAAGAAATCATTCCACTTTTCTAAGGCTTATAGGCTTTTAAAAATGAACTTCTAAGAGAAAAAGTAAGTTTTAGGGATAGGTGGATTCTGGAGAACATCTGGTCAGTCACATTTATTCTCCAGAAGAGATTAAAGCTACAGTAGTTGATCCCAGCCAGCTCAGTGACTCGGTTTTTGAGAAAAATCCATGGATTTCTTTCATAGTCTCTATATTACCTGAAAATAAATCTAAAAGACTGTGGTAATCATCAAGTTGTGATGTAGAAAATGATTTGATATCATAAACATACTTTGCTTTGGGGATTAAAACCATTAAAATTAGTGTATTTTCTATACATTCTGCATCCTTTCAACACAGTTTTAAATTCAATAGCCTGAAAGTTCCAAGTTTCAATAGCCTGAAAGGACTCTATTTGGGCAAAAATATACAAAACCATTTTGAAAAAAATCTTCAGGATTTAAGTAAGCAACATTTAGGAAATACCCATGAAAAGACAGAGAGTTAAGTATACAGCCTAGAAAATAAGTACTAAAATCTAAATGTTAAAGTTTGTTTCAAATGTTAGCATCAAACAAATAATTCATATGCACCATTAAGGGAAAAAAATCCAACATGACAGAAAAGCAGACAAGATATAAACAGATGATTCACAGAAGAGACGGCTATTGACAATTATACAAAATGCTCAAGCTTAGTAATAAAAATGGAAATTAAAATTAGACAAAAATCTCATGTTCATCAAACTGGTAACTACTGAAATGTCTGATGGCAAGGATGTCAGGCAAGAGAGACTCTTGTAGATGGCGGAGGAGTCAGTGGACGTGGAATACATCTCTCTCCATGGATACATCAGGAATACACTTTCAGACACAGAAGCGTATGCAGAACACCAGCTGAGAGCAGAGAGGAGGACCTGACCAGCAGAAAAGAATACACAGAACCACGCAAAACTCGGTAGGACAAAGGAACTGGGGGAAAAACAGTATTAGGAGGACTGGTAGAAAAGGAAATGGCAACCCACTCCAGTATTCTTGCCTGGCGAATTCCACGGACAGAGGAGCCTGGTGGCTAATTTCCATGGGGTCACAAAGAGTCAGACATGACTGAGCATGTACACACACACAAACACGGTAGAACTGGACCAGCCCTCGGTGGGTCAGGTGGGAGGAGAAGGGTCAACAGAGAATTAGGTGGTTGGATGGCATCATCGACTCAATGGAAATGAGTTTGGGTAAACTCTGGTAGTTGATGATGGACAGGAAGGCCTGGCATGCTGTGGTTCATGGGGTCGCAAAGAGTCAGATGCGACTAAGTAACTGAACTGAACTGATGTATCTTACTATGTATTAGGCACTGTTCTGGGGCTTCCCAGGTGGTGCTAGTGATAAAGAAACTGCCTGCTGATGTAGGATACGTGAGACGCGGGTTCAATCCCTGGATCAGGCAGATTCCCTGGAGAAGGAAATGGCAACCCACTCCAATATTCTTGTCTGGATAATTCCATGGAAAGAGAAGCCTGTTAGGCTACAGTTTATGGGGTCACAAAGAGTCTGACATGACTGAGCATGTAGGCACTGTTCTAAACTTTTGATAATAGATATTATTTTGAAGAAAGTTCATGAGCTTTGAAGACATACATACCTGGATCTATCACTTGTGTGTTGTAATGTGGTGTGGGTGAGTGACTTTTTAAAGCCTCAGTTTCCTCATCTTTGGGGCTTCCTTGGTGACTCAGAAGGTAAAGAATCTGCCTGTAATGTTGGAGACCTCGGTTCAATCCCTAGGTCAGGAAGATCCCCTGGAGAAGGGAATGGCTACTCAGTCCAGGATTCTCGCTTGGAGAATCCCAGAGCCAGAGGAGCCTGGTGGTAACAGTCCATAGGGTCGCAAAGAGTTGGACATGATTGAGCGAGTAATATTTTCACTTACTTATCCATAGCCTTACCCTGAAGGGTAGTAAGAGAACCTACTGTAACACTGGCTGGGGGCAGGCTGGCATGTCAGTTTTGTTTCATGACCCTTCATTGATTCCTCTTGACCTGGGTGTGGCACATCTCATCTCAGACCCAAACATGTTCCTATCTTGCATTTTTAAAATATACTTCTCTCATTTTATGCATGATGTAAACCTGTTCCTGTCCTTCCATGTGATGGTCTAGTGATTCTGTTTGGCCATCCGTCCCTCTGTCCTGAAAGTCCTCACATCCGCTGCAGAAGGCAGTGGTCAGCTCTCTGCCGCTCCCTCTCTGCAGGGCCAGGAGAGCTCAACAGATCGTGCAAGTGCTGTGACTCAGGACGTCATGGAGCTCATGGGTGAGAATGCACTCATACTTCCCCAGCCAGAACCAACTCTCCTTGGCCTCAATAAAGCTAATTCATGTCATAGATGACTGTATTGGGAGGAACATGTGTACCCTTGCTGGTGAATTTGCATGCCTGATATTCAGGTATGTTGGCATGTGCCAGACACTCTTCTAGGCACTGGGCATATAGCAGAGAATACAACAGATACAAGTCCCTGGTCATTTTTAGCTCACATTCTGTAGCTAGTAATAAATAAAGAAAGCATAGGGTATGTCATGTGGAGAAGGGCTATGGGGCAAAAAATGTCAGAAAATCAAAAACCAACAGGGAAAGGAGTGAGTGGAGAGTGCTGGAGTCACAGGAGAGGATACAGCATCAGTCCTGGCCTCCTCGAGAAGATGGCTTTGAGCAGAGACCTGAGAGAGGTGAGGGAATGAGTCAGGCAGGCCTGTGGGAAGGAGCTTCAGGCCAGGGAAAGGGCCAGGGCAGAGTGCTGGAGGAGGGAGTTGGTTGAGGAACTACAAAGAGGATGGTGTGTGGGCTGGAGCAGAGTGAGCAAGGTCGAGGTGGGGGAGATGAGAGGGCAGGGGGGACCAGAGGGCCACAGAGGTCCCTTCCATCTCTAAAATTCTGTTTTGTTCCTGAATTAAAACTCATCTCTGTTCCAGGTATATCTAAGTATGGACCGTCACGATCCAAGCACAGAATTGGTATATTTCATTTTGGGTTTATCAATAAACTTTACTAACCAAGTCAAGTTGTTTATTTCAACTTGAATACATGGTATTTTAAAAAAATATTAATAACTCCTTAAGAAATACATGTTTAAGCTATAGACATCTGAAGATGCCTCTCAGAGGACAGCCTCACTCTGTAGTGAAGAAAAGACAAATCACCTGTTACCTCACCAAGCAGAGACAGCCATGGGCAGGACTGCTGACTGGCAAATACCAAAATCGACACTGTACCCTTCTAGGCTTCTTGATTCAGGGCAGTGGTTCTCAGCTGGGGACAGTTTTCTTACTCAGGTGCAGTTGGCACATGTCTGGACACATTTTAAGTTGTCACAATTCGGGAGTAGCTATTGGCACCTAGTGGGTAAAATCCAGGAATACTGTTAAAAGTCGTACAACACACAGGACAGCCCCACAACGTCAGTAGATGCAAGGCTGAGAAACCCTCATTGAGATCTACTAGATGTGCTCTCTGTACTTCTATTAAAAAGCAAAAGTGGAATCAAGGGTATACATGATTCTGTGATCTTTCCCCTCGCATGGCAATAAACATCTCGCCTTATGTATCAACCATCCCTCTGTTATTATTAGAGTCTGGATAAGCTCTTCTGAATTTTCAGCTATTTGGGTTGTCTCCAACTTTTTGTTTTTGATTTTTGCAATCATAAACAACAGTATGAGGAGAATTCTTATACATAAATATTAATGCATTTTATTAAATTCTGCACCCCACTGACTCACACTGTGCTTGGAGAAGGGTGGGAATTTGATAAATGTGTCCCGAGACTGAACTTCATCTCCCTCAGTCCTTTGCTTCTACCGTATATGTGGCCAGTTCCCTGTGTGTTTCTTTGGCCCAAGGGCCTTATTTTATGCAAAGGCCTGGAGTGAGGACCAGATGAATTAGAGTATGTGTGTGCCAAGGGGAAGGCTAAATTGAAGAGAAGGCACGAACATTGGAACAGAAGCATGTGGTCGTTTGAATACTGCCCTGGGTGACTCAGATTCCATTTAAAATCTCCAAGCTCTAGCACAGCCCGTGGGCCTGGCTCTGTGGACCTGGACCAGGCCAAGAGAGGACCTGGGTTGATATTTGACAATGTAGGATACAGAAAAAAAAAAAAGTGGCCAGATTTTATAAACTGTGATCATTTATGCCGTGCATCCAAACGCTTATTAGAATACGAAAGGAGCAAGTTGATATGGGTTTAGAGCCAAATGTTGATGCTTGTCATGGCACTGGGAACATAGTACTCAGTGAACCCTTAGAAAAGTATTGGAGCTGTATGTTTTTTATTTCTATAATTTTCTTCTGCATCATGGCCTGTGCAAACCCTTTGAGCTTTCACATTCTTCTAGATTGATCCTCTAATTTTCTCAATGCATATTTCTACTTATGCATTTTTCCCCCTTCTTTGCTCTACTCTGGAAGAATTCTTCATCATATATGAGCTTTGATTGAATTTTAATTGTGTCCAGTTTGGGGAAATGTGTGGTATTATTCCTAATTTTTTCCCTTCTGTTTGCTATTTATCCAGGACTCTGCTCAGTCAAATATTTGATATTCGGCATTGTCTTCTCATTTAAAAAGCTTTTCTAGGATTTTCCATGTCTTTGTCCTTTATTTTACTTTGTGTTAGATTTTGCCAACCTTATCTTCTATCCTTTGTGTTCAATCTGATTTTTCTAATGTATTTAAAATATTTTATAGCTTTCTTGTTCCCTTTCTTTTTATTTGCATAGCATCCTCTTCTTGTATCTTGTCTGCAATATTTCTTCATAACTCTGCAGATATTAGTTATTATTTATCTTCAGAAGTTTCTTCTCTTTCCTGCATTGTATCGTAACTCCTTTACTGTAGCTTTCTTTTGTTTTGATTCTTATCATGTTGAAGGATTTTCTTAAATATATGACAATCCTGTCTACCTGTTCATGTTTAAGAGCACTAGAAGCCAATAGTCAGCCCTCTCTGTGGATTAGGCTTGTCAACCATTAGGCTTTACTGTTGGGTAACTGGGCAGGTTTCTAGCTCATTGTCTTTTTTGGGGGAATCACATCTTAAGTGGTATTTTCTCTGAAGCTCTTCTATTCTCAAGAATTTTCCAGTCTCCCAACGGGGCAAGAGTGTGTGGGATATGTCTGCCTGGCTGCCAGCATCCTGTGATAAGAAGCAGGCTAAGGCCTGTATCCTCAGCTTCAGCCTCATCCCTGAACTTGACCTCACTAGTCTCAGATATTCTCAGGGTTCTGCAGGGTGAATCAGCTCACTTTGCTTTTAGAGTTGTATAAGCGCTTTGACTGTGGTGTTCTCTGCACTGGTAGCATAGCCAAACTTTATCTTTAGCCCTTCCCTTTTGGCTTCCAATGATCTTCCAACTCTCTTTCACTCTCTGGGCCCTCCTCCACATTCTTTTTGTCCAGTTTTTACTCTTGTGGGGCATGGAGAGGGGAGAGGGAGGATTGTAAAACCCTGAGCTTAGTTGATTTTATTTAACCAGCATCCCCTGGATGCTGATCAACTCTGTTACTTGGAAAAGGCTGCTGAGTCTAGCTGGCCTAGGCAGAAACTTCCTTCTTTTTAAAAAACTATTTGTTTATTTGGCTAAGCCCTGTCTTAGTTGTGGCATGCAGGTTCTGCAGATGTGGATGTGCGATCTAGTTCCATGACCCGAGATCAAACTCAGGCCCCCTGCTTTGGGAGCTTGAAGTCTTAGCCACTGGACCACCAGGGAAGTCCCAGAAACGTTTTTATTAAATAGGATATAGTTTTATGTGGCTTGTCATGTGCTCCTCAGTCACCTGGAGAAACCCCTCAATCCTGACTTCTCTGTGTGAAGCAATCCCACTGAGGCCAAGGGAAGGCCGCGAGGTCTTCAGGAATATATGCACAGGAAGCAAGATGCCCGTAACGAACCAGCTTCTCCATGGCCTGCCTTCGGCAGCAGGTATCTGGCCAGTGCCTCTGGCAGCAGTCTCCAGGGGGTCACACCCAAAACCTGACAGCTGAATAGTCACCTCAAATGTCACCCTTTGCCCTCAGTCTTCCTTTTGGCAGCATGCCATGCTTACAAGCAGTTGTCACTCCAGACCCTTCAGGAATGAGTACAATTTTTTCCTGGACAGTTGCCTCCTGCCAGATAGGAAAGGAAGGAAGGAAAGGAATTGACATCAACTGAGGCTGGCACCATGCCAGGTGCTATGTGTGGGCTTTATACTTCGTTCTCATAACAATCCTTTGAGAATAGTATTATTACACTTACGTTATGGAGGATGAAACTGAGATTCAGGGAGGTTAAATAGCCTGCCCAAGGGCATGGTCACTAAGTGGCAGAATAAAGATTTGAACCCCAGTTTGTAAAGCTCCAAACCTAGTGGATTCTCCAGTAGGCCCCTGGATGATGATGAAAGGGGGCCTCTATTTCCAGGAGACCTCAGAGGACCCGTGATCTGTTAGGTGTGTCCCCAGGAAGTGCTCAGTGAATGTGGTTTGAGTGAATAAACATGATGGAAGGGCTTTCCTTTTCTAATTACTTTTAGTGCTTTAAGAATTCCTGAAATGATAGATTATTGTTTAAAAGAATCCAGAAATTGAAGTGCCCAACCAATTTTCAATTGTCCTTGAACGAGAAATGTATCTTGGGTATCTGAGAATACTCACATCACATTTTTAGCATAGCTCTCAAGTAATTCCCTGTGTGGAGAATTCATTATAAGAATAACTTTGAAGGTTGGTGGCACACCCAGATGTTTGAGAGGCATGTTGACCTCCTTTTTGAGATAGTTTTTACAAGAACATTTTAAAAAGTAACAGGGAAAAAGACATATTCAGGGAGCAAAAGGATTTGGATCTAGGTCATGTTTCTTAATTACCAGTACCATGATCCTGTATTTAGCCAGGGATCCCAGTGTGAGAAGTGCCATTGGGTGTGAACGAAACATTTAGTTGATCCTGTCTATTGTGCTACGTGGAAATTCCATTAGTTAGAACGAGGTGAGCAGAGCAGTCAGTTCTTAGGTGCATATTTGTCCACCTCTTTCTTTTTCTTCAGCTTGTTTATTCAAGTGCTGGGGAGAACATAAGAGCATCAGCCTGGTCCCAGCCCAGATATTAGGACTAGACTGCTCAGCAAAGAGAAAGTTAGGAGCAAGAAAACAAATGTGTGTGTGTCTTTGTACATGCTTCTGCATATGTGTGTGTGTGTGCATGTGTGTGTGTATGGTCATCTCAGGCGTTGCTTCAGATAATATTTGGTATTTGGAGCTCACTTTTCTTATTTTGAGAAGCAGGTAAGTCATGAATGGATCAGTCTAGATGAAAGGAGAATGTCAACGTCTAACTCTAAAAGGGATGGCAGACTGCTTTTGGCAAAACTGAAGTATTCATGTGGCTTTCTGAAAAGTTCAAGTAAACATCGTCTTTGCCTTCTCCTTAATTTAGTAGAGATTGGCAGCTCAAAGCATACGGCAAGAGTGTGTAATTTAAGAGAAAGTAAATTAATATGCCACCAGGCAAGAATTTAATTTATGACATTGGGTGACTAATGGGAGGGATCAGAACTATGTACTTTCCTATCAAACATAGCAGAGTTTATACCACCTATTTCCTCAAATAAATTCTTCTTTAGGAGTGTCATAGAAAAACAGCCTGAAATTTGATGGGACATCCAGAAATGTTGCCTGCCTTCCTCCCTTTTTCCCTCCGTGTCTTCCTTCTTTCATCATCTCACAATATATACATGTAAATATGAAATTATTATGTTGTACACCTAAAACCAGTACAGTGTTATATGTCAATTATATGTGTTAATTAAAAACCAAACCAGACAGACAACAAACAGAAACAAAAAAGAAGTAGAAAAGAAAATGAAGATGCAGAAAGTAGAACGTATGCTTTTTGCCTTTCCTTTTTTTTTGGCCATGCTGTGCAGCATGTGGGATCTTAATTCCCTGATTAGGGATTTAATCCACTTCTCCTGCAGTAGAAGCACAGAGTCTTAACCGGGGAAGTCCTGAGAACAGCTACTGCTTTTATGTCAGGGTGAGGATGATGAAGGGTGGGGGCATGAGAAGGTGAAGATCCCAGGAGACCTCACTGAAGAGGTGATAGTTGAATTGGGTTAGAGGAAGAGTCAGGGTAAGGAGGGGGCCATGCCCCAGTAGTGGCTGGATGTAAGGGAAGGGGAGGCAGACTGAGTGCCTCTAGCCAGTGGAAAGAACAGCTCAAAGGCGCAGTGGGTGGTGCGCTCGAGAAGAGACCGGGACTGCAGCTTATAGAAGGTGAGAGTCCTGGGAGAGGAGAGACTGAAGCAGCAGCTTGCAGGGCCGTGTTTGCCACGCTCAGGAGCGCAGGACGGACTTTGTAAATCAGAGGCATCCAGCAGACACTTTCTGGTCTTTGTTAGTCAACGAATTAAGTATTTATTTCATTATGTAATATATAAAGACTTGTATAAAATATGCAAACGACACAACTTATGAACTGTTAAAATTGAGGACTGAGGTACGACTCAATCCACCATTTTCCTTCCTGATGTGAACAGGAACACAGTGGAAGTGAAACGCACGTGAAAATGGTGTTTTGCAAAATAGCACACAGATATTGAGTATAAGATTTAGAAGCAAAACCAGATTTCTGATTCAGTCTAGGGTTCTTTACAAGGCCGAAGATGACATTTTCTCCCTGTTACTTTCTTTTCTTGAACTGAAGAATCTGTGAATAATTTTCTTTTGTAAAAAGACTTAAGTCTTAAATAAAGACTTAAATCTTAAATAAAGATGTATTCCTGCTCTGAGCATTGGTTCATAGGTTAAACCTATTTTGTCATGAGGGGGAGATATTTAATACATTTTACTTTGTTTTTCATGTTTACATAAAAATACTTACAAATTGCTTTTATTGTTCTATCCTTTCTGTGTATTGTTAAGAACCATTGTTGTTGCCCCACAATTTTTCAGAATAATTCACTGCTACAGCATTTACTTACTTAATTATATTGTGATAAGGTATACATAGAATTTACCATTAAACTCTTTAAAAATGTACAATTCAGTGGCATTAAGTGTATTCACATCATTGGGCAACCATTACTGTTGTTTATCTCCAGACTGATTTTCACCTGGATCTGATTTTTAATCATGTCAAACTGAAACTCTCCACCAACCCCTGGTACCCTCCATCATGCCTTTTTTTCTCTGTGAATCCCCCATTGTTCCAGTGAAAAATTTCAAATATGTACTTTAGGTGATAGAATTGTATAGAGAACATCATATATCTATAACCTTGACTGTACAATTAACAATTGCTATTTATTGATTTCCACAGATCTGTGCATTTATCCTTGTCTCTTTCATTCATCAATCCAAGTTATTCCTACCACACACACTATTTTTTTAGAAATTGGAATATAATTGCTTTACAGTATTGTGTTAGTTTCTGCTGTAGAGCGATGTGAATTAGCCATATGGGGTTTCTTTGGAGAGAATGATGCTAAAGCTGAAACTCCAGTACTTTGGCCACCTCATGTGAAGAGCTGACTCATTGGAAAAGACTCTGATGCTGGGAGGGATTGGGGGCAGGAGGAGAAGGGGACGACCGAGGATGAGATGGCTGGATGGCATAACTGACTTGATGGACGTGAGTCTGAGTGAACTCTGGGAGTTGGTGATGGACAGGGAGGCCTGGTGTGCTTTGATTCATGGGGTTGCAAAGCGCCGGCCACGACTGAGCGGCTAAACTGAACTGATGCATATATTCCCTCCCTGTTGTGCCTTCCCAGGCCCCTCCCACCCATCTAGGTCATCATAGAGCACCGGGCTGAGCTCCCTGTGCTATACAGCAGCTTCCCACCAGCTATCAGTTTTACACATGGCACGTATATGTGACAGGGCTACTCCTCAATTCATCCCACCCTCTCCTTCCCCCACTGTGTCTCCAAGTCCGTTCTCTGTGTCTGCATCTCTATTCCTGCCCTGCATGTAGGTCCATCACTACAGGTTGCAGACATCACTGTCCTTTCCCCTAACACCGTGGCAGTGAACATCTTTTGAGTTCCACATTTGTTTATGGAAGTAAACAGATATTTTTAATTTTAAGAATAGGGGACTGACTTGTTCAGAAAAAGTGCTCCAAGAGACTTCCCTGGTGGTCCAGTGCTTAAGACTCTGCTCCCAGTGCAGGGAATCCAGGATTCATCCCTGGTTAGGAAACTAGATCCTGCATGCTACAACTAAGACTGGGCACAGTCAAAGACAAAAAAAAAAAAAAAGAGCTCTGAGCTTATTCAATGGAAGAGATAAAATGGAAATGATCTTAGAGAAAATTACTCAAAGGTCTATTGCAAGCTTAAGATATATAGATCTAGAATCACCTAAAAAGTCCTGATGGGTGCATAAGTGGGAGAGAACAACAAAACAAAAACCTAATTGAACAATTCTCTCCAATTTAATGCAGTAAAAGGAGTAAAATCTTTAGAATCAGATAAATCTGGATCATTGTCCCAGATGTCCTAGATATTTGGTTTTCTAACCATCTTCCTTCTACTTTTATAGAGAATTTGATGTGGTTTACAAGAATGTAAGAAAAATTGAAATTAAATCCATATGCAGGGATTATATTCAGATCATTTGAATCTGAGTTTCGTGGCATCTTTAATGAAGGGGCAAATATTTTATATAATTCTTATTGTCCGTAAGGAGAAAGGCTGTCCAAGGTCATGTAACCTTGAGCAAGTCACTTAACTTCAGAAGTCAGTTCTCTGATCTCTAAGCCTCAGAGTGTTTGGTAAGAATGGTGTGGGTCAGTGTCTTTAAAGGGCTTGGCACGGTGCCTGGAACATCAGTGCTCAGCAATTGTTACTCTTTCCTTTCATGTCAGGTTACCTTGTGACTTGCATTCCTACTAGAAAAGTGAAGTGTAGATCCCAGAAGATCCCAGTAAATCTGGGATTTGGGGCAGTCAGAACACCACAGTGCCAAGCAGCAAGTCGGAATGCCAAATGACAACCCAACTCCAGTGCCAAGATGCCTGAATAACGGAAGAAATAAATCTAGCTAGAATGAACAGTTAATAATTTTGTCTTCTGCCCTACTAAGATCCCAGCAGAATATGGGCTTAGTTGGAGTCTCACTAGCTGAGGCTTTAGTGCTCGTGGCAACTGTCCTTCCTCTCTACCCATCCATTTCCCAGTGGCAGTCTCAGGTGCTTTCTTTGCTGTTCACTTTTTCAGGGCTGGCCAAAGTTTGCTGGGATGCTTCATTGCTTTATTCTTTCAATATGCACCAACAGGATTGCGCTACATGTTTCTTTTTTTTTTTTAATGCTTTTAGTGGGGGATGCTTGTTTGTTAGCTTGGAGCATTTTCTTTCATTTACGATTCTCTAAGCGTTGGCATTGAAGTTGGAGCCACAGTTGGTTGATTTTTGGGGTCAGTCTGGGCAGCAGACGAAATTATTAAATTGTTCATTCTAGCTAGATTTATTAAGGGATTTCTTCTGTTATTCAGGCATCTTGGCACTGGAGTTGGGTTGTCACTTGGCATTCCGACTTGCTGCTTGGCACTGTGGTGTTCTGACTGCCCCAAATTCCAGATTTACTCAACCTGGTTAATTTTATAGCTTTATTTAGATTTTGTGATGGTTAAGTTTATGTGTCATCTTGATTGAGCTCTCAGGAGCCCAGATTTTTGACCAAATATTATTCAGGGTGTGCTTATGAGACTTTGTAGATGAGATTAGCATTTAAATGGATAGAGTGAGTAAAGTAGATTGTTCTCTGTAATGTGTGTGTTGGGGGCGCTCATCCAATCAATGGAAGACCTGAATAGAATAAAAAGGCTGAGTAAGAGGGAATTCCTCTTGTCTGATGGCATGATCTGAGACACTGGGCTCTTTGGTCTTTAAACTGAAACAGAAACATCTGCTTTTTTTGGTTCTCAAGACTGCTGGCTTTTAGATTGAATTTTATACCACTGGTACTCCTGGGTCTCCAGGGTCTACCAACTGTAGATCTCGGGACTTCTCAGATTCTGGTTTGCATGAGCCAATGTCTTGTAACAAATTTCTCTGTTCTATCTACCTAAATTTGCTATTGTTATTTAGTCTCTCAGTCATGTCTCTTTTGTGACCCCAGGGACTGTATCCCACCAGCCTTCTCTGTCCCTGTGTTTTCCAGGCAAGAATATTGGAGTGGAATGCCTCCCTTCTCCAGGGGATCTTCCCAACCCAGGGACTGAACATGCATCTCCTGCATTGGCAAGGCATCCTGGAAGCCCATCTACCTATATACATATCTCTAATTTGTTCTGTTTCTCTGGGGAAGATTGACTAACACAGATTTTCCTGTACCAGGACATATACCAGAACTTGGTATAGAACCATCTTCTGTATAGATAGAACATATGTTATTTGCATTAAGACATTGTGGGGTGTTTTCCATATCATAAAAATAATAATTTTAAGTCATATTAATTATTTTTTATTATGTGATGCTGTTCATTATCTTATTGAATTCTCATAACAATCCTACAAGTCAGATTTCGAGAAGTAAATAGGAGCAGAGTCAAGATTCAAAAATAGGTTTATCTAATTCCCAAGCCTGTGCTCATTCCACCATGATGAGATGTGATAAGATGTCAGGGGGAATGAATGGTTTATTCTCTTGACAGTATTTGATGCTCACTGTGACTATAACTGAGGATTAAAAGATTTGTTTTTGAGATTTTAAAATACATTTTCTGTTTAACATTCTGTTGTCTAAACTCTCCTAGTATATCTCTTTGATGAGGGCTTTAAAGAACATCTTCCAAAACCATTCATGCTTTCTTCCTGCTAGCTTTGGGTGAAGTCCCTCACCTGCTCTGGGATTAAATGAGTTCATGAGGCTAGAGCTGAATTCCCAAGGTTATGCTGGAAGAGCAGCAAATGCCTTAAGATGAACCACCAAAGAGGGAGGTGATGAGGGTTCCCATGATCTATTAAGTCTGGGAAACACTGCATATGACACTCCATTTTGGAGGTTCATAATACCCCATACCATGATAAGGCTCTCAAATGTCCTCCAATAAAGATACCCTCTTCATATTCTGTAATTCAGCCTTTCTAGAACTTAATTTGGCCAAAGGCCATTTTTATTTTTATTTTTTTTTAACACCAAAATATTTTGTATTGGAGTATAGCCGACTAACAATATTGTAGTAGTTTCAGGTGAACAACAAAAGGATTCAGTCATACACATACATGTATCCATTCTCTCCCAAACTACACCCCCATCCAGGCTCAAAGGCCATTTTTATGATGCCAGTTTATAATATGTGCAACATAATATGATGGGGAATATTGGCCTAAGCACGGGATAGGCTTATGGATTGGCACCTGTTGAGACTGGAGAGGGGCTGAGCGTGGGGGGCCTTGGACTGTGCTCTTCTGTGGGCACTTTACTTACAGCCTGGTTTGTTTAGGTCTTATTTGGGATGAGGGCCTGGAGGACATATCCACATTTGCACAAGGACAGTCTGACTCATCTAGTTTCTAAAGTTCAAAAAGCAGAAAGAAAACCTTCCCCAGCAACAGCATTCTGATTCTGCAGACTCAGTCGATGAGGACCATCCGTGTTGGAAGCAGCATACTGGGGATATTAGAAGGATGCAGCAAAGCTACACTCATGTTGGAGAGCAAGAGTGTGATGTATGAGAATAGACACTTCTGTCATGCTTGGACTTCCCAGACCCAGGTCAAGGCCAGTGTGATTCTGGCCAAGCTGCACACATACCAAGCTGCACACACAGCAGCCAAGGGCAGGCCAATCCAGCTGAGGATGGCTGCTGGGAGCGACACATCTTAGATGCCATTGTCTGGAGGGAAGAAATGAGGCATGAGGAGGTGGGATTGCTTATGCACCCACAGAGGGGCTCCAGTTCTTTTCATCCTGGGAGCACAATATTTGGTGGTTGTCTGACTTCAGCCTCATCGGAAATATCGTTGCTGTTTGGTTTCTTTCCTAAGGAGGTTTTCAGTCTTCAGGCTGTCTGAATACGAAAATTGTTCTTCTTAATCAAATAACAGGATAATTCAGCATGCATTTATTAAACATTTCTTATATGTTCTGGAGGGCAAATTAACCTAGTCCTTGCCTTCAAAGAATTTTTTTAAGTATAGAGGGCTAGACTGTCTTTTAAAGAACTAGGGACAATAAATGAGTAGAAAGATGTGGAATGACGAGTGAGCAGTACTAGCGAATGGTGCAAGCCAGGTTCTGGAGAGTGCTCCAATGCTGGGATCTAAGCAGCTGAAACTTGTCCCCAACAGCCAAATTCATTGATGTCCCCTTAGCAAGACAGTGGGCCAGAGTCCTCGGGTAAATTAGTCAAGGATATATAGTGACCAGAGCAAGAAATCTAGTTGACATTTTGCAGCAAACAGATGTAAAAAGGGACTGGGTTTGCAGAACACTCACAACTACTAAGCTTTCTTTGGGAGTCAGCTGGTGAAATGGATCCTGGTAAAATGTGTAGGAAAACTGGGAATTAATGATCTGTAGCGTATTCTCACCAAGGGCTCCACTCTTATAATTGCAGAAGATGTTTTGTAACTAGGTGGGAAAGAAACCTGCTTTTCCTAAAGATAAACCCCATAGGAGCCCATATTACCTTGAATAAAGATGTGTATTTGTAACTTTCTCAGTGATGTTTTAAAAGACTTTGCCTACTGAATTGTTTAGGTATTTGTGAAATTATTACATTTTACATGTGGATCTTTTCATTTAAAGGGGCAGCTAGGGTGACTCTCTGGCTGTGGTTTGCCCTAGACTTTCCTACTAAAGAATATGCCTGCAAAGCAGGAGACCCAAGTTCTGTTCCTGGGTTGGGAAGATCCCCTGGAGAACAGAATGGCTACTCACTCTGGTATTCTTGCCTGGAGAGTTCCATAGACAGAGGACCCTGGTGGGATGTAGTCTCTGAGCTGGCAAAAGAGTAGGACAGACTGAGCAATGAACACTTTCACTTTTCCCACATTTAAAACTGAAAGCCCAGCATCCCAGGACCCCCCTCAGTCCCAGGCACATGAAGGCTATTATCCTGGAGGCAGTTGCTGTGAAAGCTGTGCTTTGAAGTTGGACATCTGTACCGACTAGCTGAGGGCTTTGGGTAAGTTGCTTAACCTCTCTAAACTTCTTTTCTCAGAAAAATGGGGAAAGTAATGCTGACTTACCAGATGCTGTGTAGATTCAGCAAGATGGTGCTTCTAGAAAACACTCAGCACGATGCCAGGCACCTTATAGACATGCAGTAATTTTTCCTTCCAAAAATATAGTTTATCTACCATCTCGGCTTTTCCATTTTAGCATTTTAAAAAAGCAAACCCTCAAAGGAAGCCAGTGGGAGATTTACCCTCTGCCAAGCCTTCAGCACTTTCTGTGGATTATCTCCTTGGCTGAGCAGTCTGAGCCGGAAGTGAGCTCCAGATTCACTTTTGATTGTGTCCAGAGCCAATGGCTCGACATTTGCCTGGCAGCCTAGGCTAACCAGGAATGTCTGGTGAGGGGAGACAGCCCTAGCTTCTCACTCTTGGTGTCAGATTCAGGTCACCTGGAAGTCAGCATCTGTCTAAAATCCCCAGTTTCAGAAAACATCAGCGTTTTGTGGCCAGCAGGCATGTGTCCAGGTACTGACCTGGGGTCTAGCAGAGCAGGAGAGAAGATTTTGCAGCCTTCTACCTGGAAAGGATCATGCAGCCCTAGACATGAAGGTAGGGAGTCAGACAAAGGAAACAGTCTCCAAAGCTTGCTTTCCAAACCTTAAGTGAAAAACATGCACTTTTAAAGGAAGTTCTGCCTGTCTCTTGTCACAGGGCTACGTGGAGAAACATCTCTCTTATGAAAAGAAAAAAGGAAACATCTTTAGAAGCTGTAAACATCATATTATTTCTCCCTAGGTTGATTCTGAGGCTTTGAGAATAAGACAACAGGCTTTTAAGGCTTGCCTTCTTAGAATGGAAGGATGAGCCTAAACAGATGTCAGCTTTGTTGCTTCGGCCAAAAACCTTGGAGTCATTCTTAATTCTTCTCTTGCATATGGGGAGTATGCATCTCTTTATCTCCACTGCTACCACCTGGCCAAGCCACTGGCATCTTTTGCCTGAATCACTTGATGTGGCCTTCCACCTGGTCTCCCCATTCTTGCCCTGGCCCCTGCCATGCTCTGGCCTCATGCCAGCAGCCACAAACATCTTCGTAGGATGGATTAGATTATGCCCCCATCCTGCTCTGAATCTGGCAGCGAATTCCCATCTCATTCTAGTAGAAGCCAAAGTCCTTGCAGTAACTGACACATGTCCTCTCCACAGTCCCTTGTTACGGGACCCTCCCTCCTATGACCTGATTCTAGCCACACAATCTCCTTGTTCCACGAGCCTACCAGGCATGCTACTGTGCTGGGGCTCGGCTCTAGCTCGTCCTCTCCTTGGCCTACTCCTCTGCACAGCTCACCCTCTTCACATCCTTCAAGGTTTTGCTCCAATCTCACCTTCTGGAGAGGCCGACACTGACCACCCCGGTCAGGGCTATAACCTGTCCCTCCCTCATACTCTCAGTTTCCCCCTTTCCTTTTCCTGTTTCCCACAGCACTGGACCCCAACATTGTATATAATTTCTTGTGTGTGTCTTTGCTTTGGTCTCAGAGAAGATCGCATCAAATGTTCATTAAGGTGTACGGGGAAGGAGGCAGGCAGATCTGAGTTCAAATTCTACCTCAACCATTCATTCTCTGTCTGATTCGTGTAAGTTTATCTCTTGGAGGCTCAGTTTTTCTCATCTACAAATTAGTAATAATGAATTCACTCAGCAAATATTCGATAAACACCAGTACTCTGAAAGGCACTGGGAACAGAGAGGTGAATGTGAAAGTACCTTTCTTGTTGTTACACAGCTGTGAAGAAAAGTAGTTGCAAAAGCACACGTCATATGCCTGGTAGAGAACTTGGCCTATATTTATTGTTCATTAAATGCAATTCCTTCTTTTTGAAGTATTTGAATATATTTTAAAAAAATTTTCCCCTTTTTAGTTCATACCATTTTCTTTTGGGGCTTCCCTGACGGCTTAGCAGGTAAATAAACTGCCTGCGATGCAGGAGACAAAGTCTATTCAGATTTGAACCCTGGGTCAGGAAGATCCCCTGGAGGATGAAATGGCAGCCCACTCCAGTACTATTGTCTAGAAAATCCCACGGACAGTGGAGCCTGGTGGGCTACAGTCCATGGGGTCACAAAGAATCAGGCATGACTGAGTGACTAAGGGCAGCAGCATTTTCTTTTGGTGCTGTGAAAAGCAAACACACACACATACACAACATATGTTATTGTGAAGCCAAAGAAGGATTTTTGGGGAAGGGGGCTGGATGAGCTATGGGAAGGTCAAAGGGCCTACGAATAATATATCCAAATCATGATATTCACATTTTATTAAAATAGGTAGAAATAGAATCTGTAATTTTTTAAATCAAATTTTCAAAGGGTGCCTTGATCCGTAAAAGTTTAAAATCTTTCCAGCACCCCATGATTGGTCTACTTTTCTAGGCTTCTCCAAACAAAGATTTGTAATGGAAACTCTGAAATGATGATTGATTCCAG
>SJYC01074892.1:0-11331 GCA_006408675.1 Madoqua kirkii | reverse complement strand
CACATGTCCTCTCCACAGTCCCTTGTTACGGGACCCTCCCTCCTATGACCTGATTCTAGCCACACAATCTCCTTGTTCCACGAGCCTACCAGGCATGCTACTGTGCTGGGGCTCGGCTCTAGCTCGTCCTCTCCTTGGCCTACTCCTCTGCACAGCTCACCCTCTTCACATCCTTCAAGGTTTTGCTCCAATCTCACCTTCTGGAGAGGCCGACACTGACCACCCCGGTCAGGGCTATAACCTGTCCCTCCCTCATACTCTCAGTTTCCCCCTTTCCTTTTCCTGTTTCCCACAGCACTGGACCCCAACATTGTATATAATTTCTTGTGTGTGTCTTTGCTTTGGTCTCAGAGAAGATCGCATCAAATGTTCATTAAGGTGTACGGGGAAGGAGGCAGGCAGATCTGAGTTCAAATTCTACCTCAACCATTCATTCTCTGTCTGATTCGTGTAAGTTTATCTCTTGGAGGCTCAGTTTTTCTCATCTACAAATTAGTAATAATGAATTCACTCAGCAAATATTCGATAAACACCAGTACTCTGAAAGGCACTGGGAACAGAGAGGTGAATGTGAAAGTACCTTTCTTGTTGTTACACAGCTGTGAAGAAAAGTAGTTGCAAAAGCACACGTCATATGCCTGGTAGAGAACTTGGCCTATATTTATTGTTCATTAAATGCAATTCCTTCTTTTTGAAGTATTTGAATATATTTTAAAAAAATTTTCCCCTTTTTAGTTCATACCATTTTCTTTTGGGGCTTCCCTGACGGCTTAGCAGGTAAATAAACTGCCTGCGATGCAGGAGACAAAGTCTATTCAGATTTGAACCCTGGGTCAGGAAGATCCCCTGGAGGATGAAATGGCAGCCCACTCCAGTACTATTGTCTAGAAAATCCCACGGACAGTGGAGCCTGGTGGGCTACAGTCCATGGGGTCACAAAGAATCAGGCATGACTGAGTGACTAAGGGCAGCAGCATTTTCTTTTGGTGCTGTGAAAAGCAAACACACACACATACACAACATATGTTATTGTGAAGCCAAAGAAGGATTTTTGGGGAAGGGGGCTGGATGAGCTATGGGAAGGTCAAAGGGCCTACGAATAATATATCCAAATCATGATATTCACATTTTATTAAAATAGGTAGAAATAGAATCTGTAATTTTTTAAATCAAATTTTCAAAGGGTGCCTTGATCCGTAAAAGTTTAAAATCTTTCCAGCACCCCATGATTGGTCTACTTTTCTAGGCTTCTCCAAACAAAGATTTGTAATGGAAACTCTGAAATGATGATTGATTCCAGAGTGGAAGATAGTTTTTTGTCCAGTCTTGATGCTGAGCTTCCTGGGTGGTGAGAGGAAAGCCTGTGGTATGTCAAGGTCATTGCCTTTTGAATCCCTGGTATCACTGGAATTTCGAGGCTTGTTCCCATATGGATCAAACCACCCCTGAGAAGGCTGGGATGACAGTGCAAGAAGTGTAAGCACAGGTGTTGTGAATGCTTCATTAATCTAGGTTGAGTACTGATCACAGAGGGCAGAGCCCCTCCAGCCCTCAGGATAATTCTGCACTTTGATTTGGAAAGCTTGAAGGACTATCCCAAAGAGTTAAATGCAGAAGTATTATTACTTTATTATGACTGCTATTTATGTCATAAATAGCATAAATAAGGCTGTTGGCTCACTTAGCCCCATGCGTTATTTTCAGCTCTGCAGCATTTAATCCCAGTTCCCATCATTTTGTCTTCATTTACGTATATCATTCCAGGAAAACATATTGTTTTGATTTCTTGCTTCTTGTAAGAGAAAAATTAGATGAAAGGAATGAGAGGAATTTAAAAGGCAAGAAAATGATATCTCCTTTGCTCTGCCTTAATGAATCGAGCAAGTGAAATTTTTCTTGTGATCTCCTCTCTGATTGGAGAGAAGGAAAAATGCTGCCAGGCAAAAGCAAGAAAAGGGAGTGGGTGATGGAGGAGTTTCCTGTTTCTGTGATATGCAGTGTTTTTTTCAGAAGTCCTTAACTGTACTTCTGTTCCTGAGCACGCTTGTGTTTTCCTTTTTTGTCATTTCAAACTCTTGGGAAGAGAGCATGCCTCCCTGTGAAACCTGTGTAATACATTGCCCTGAGGTCTGGGGGATCAGCTTGGCTGTTTGTGGCTTTCTGAGACGGTGGGTCTAATCCCTAGACCCTCAAATGAAGATTAAAGTAGTTACCATAGGAGAATGGAAAGCTCCTTCCCACCATCCCCAGCCTTGTTGAGATGAAAGTGAAAGTGAAGTCTCTCTGTTATGTCCCACTCTTTGTGACCCAGGCTCCTCTGACCGTGGGGATTCTCCAGGCAAGAATACTGGAATGGGTTGCCATTTCCTTCTCCAGGGGATCTTCCCAACCCAGGGATCAAATCTGGGTCTCCCTCATTGCAGGCAAATTCTTTACCCACTGAGCCACCAGGCAAGCCACTATTGAGGCTTATTTATATTTATTTATAATCAATCAATAAAATGTATATATTTAAGGTGTACAGAGTGATGTTTTGATATATATATATATATATATATATATATACACATTGTGAAATGATTACCATCAAGCTAATTAATATGTCTGTCACCTCATATAGTTCCTTTTTTTGTGTATGTGGTGAGAATACTTGAGATTTACTCTTTTAGGGTGTGGAGAAAGAGGATCCCTCTACTACACTGCTGGTGGAAATGTAAATTAGTGCAACCACTGTAGAGAACAATATGAGGATTCCCCAAAAAAACTAAAAATAGAACTACCATATGATCCAGTGATCCCACGCCTGGGCATGTATCTGGAGAAAACAATAATTTGAAAAGATATGTGCACCCCAGTGTTCATAACAGCACTATTTATAATAGCTAAGACATGGACTCAACCTTAGTGTCCATTGACAGATGAATGGATAAAGAGGATGTGGAATATATATGCCCAGTGAAATACTACTCAGCCATAAAAAAGAATAAAATAATGCCGTTTGCAACAACATGGATGGACCCAGAGACTGTCATACTAAGTGAAATAAGTCAGACCAAGAAAGACAAATGTCGTATGATATCACTTATCTGTGGAATCTAAAAAAGATGGTACAAATGAACTTATTTACTAAATGGAAACAGACTTACAGACATAGAAAACAAACTTATGGTTATCAAAGGGAAAAGATGGGGAGGGGTAAATTAGGAGTTTGGGATTAAAATATAGACACTACTATATATAAAATAGATAACCAATAAGGACCTACTAGATAGCACAGGTAACTATATACAATATCTTGTAATAACCAATAATGGAAATAATCTGAAAAAGAATGTATGTTTATCTATATCTATCTGAATCACTCAGCTGTACACCTAAAACTAATACAACATTGTAAGTCAACTATATTTCAATAAAAATTGAAAAAAAGTTGTCCAAAAAAATCACTGCAGATGGTGACTGCAGCCATGAAATTAAAAGACGCTTACTCCTTGGAAGAAAAGTTATGACCATCCTAGATAGCATATTCAAAAGCAGAGACATTACTTTGCTGACTAAGGTCCGTCTAGTCAAGGCTATGGTTTTTCCTGTGGTCATGTATGGATGTGAGAGTTGGACTGTGAAGAAGGCTGAGCGCCGAAGAATTGATGCTTTTGAACTGTGGTGTTGGGGAAGACTCTTGAGAGTCCCTTGGACTGCAAGGAGATGCAACCAGTCCATTCTGAAGGAGATCAGCCCTGGGATTTCTTTGGAAGAAATGATGCTAAAGCTGAAACTCTAGTACTTTGGCCACCTCATGCGAAGAGTTGACTCATTGGCAAAGACTCTGATGCTGGGAGGCATTGGGGGCAGGAGGAGAAGGGGACGACTGAGGATGAGATGGCTGGATGGCATCACTGACTCGATGCACATGAGTCTGAGTGATCTCTGGGAGATGGTGATGGACAGGGAGGCCTGGCGTGCTGCTATTCATGGGGTCTCAAAGAGTCGGACATGACTGAGCGACTGAACTGAACTGAACTGTCAAAAAAGGTTTACTCTGAGCAGAGAGTAAAAGCAGAGAGTAGAACAGTGGTTGCCAGGGGTGGTGGGACAGGGGAAATGGGGAGATGCTGGTGGAAGGGTACCGAGTTTCAGCCCTGCAGGATGAATAAGCTCTGGGGCTCTAAGGCACGGCGTGGTGAGCGTAGTTAGCAGCACTGTACTGCGTGCCTGAGATGTGCCTTCCAGTGCTCTCGCTGTGGGCTCCTTTCTAGTCCTGCACTGCCACTCTCTGCAAGTGTGGCCTTGGGCTGCACTCTTCTCCATTCTCCTCACTCTTCTTGTACAGCTGCTTAAACATGGTTGAAGTGGTCAGTAATCACAGAGTCCCAGTACCATCACCAGGAGGCTTTGGGACAGAAGGCTGTTAATTGTTCAGGCACAGAGAGTTAACCTCCCAACTTGTACAAAAGATTAGGACGTCTGAGAGACCCCATAGTGGGGGGGGGGTCGGTGACAGGCTTCAGTTCAAATCCAGTTCTCCCCCTTACAGAGTGGCCCTGGGCAGGTGTCAATGTGAAGGTGTCGTGGGCTATCATACTTGCTCACAGGAAAGTGCATACATACATACCTATGATAGAGAATGGCCATTATTGTTATTACTGATATTAACTGTACTACTATGTTATGGTTGTCCTCTTGGTAGCAGTTTTTATGTCTAGGGGAAGGAGGATTGGATATGTCCTCTGGACACCATCCAGGATTAAACCTGCCCTTTCAGGAACAGTGACGGCTCTGTGCACACGTGGCCTTTCAGAGCTGTATTTTGACAACTGCTCAGTTACCCAGATAGCTGAAAAATGTCAGCCGTGGATCCCGATGCATTATTGATGTTGGCCCTTTGCTTCCAGCGGCATTGCACGCTCCTTGTCTGCTGAGAACAGGAAGGGTATTCTCTCTCTGTTCTGTCCCCTGGAGGCAGGCCAGGGTGGAATCCTGCTGCAAAATGTTACTTCCCTCCAAAGGTGAAAAGCCTGAGTCACATCTGGTAGTCCTGGTGGGGTGATTTCCGCGCCGCCTCTCCTCCGCGGACTTCATCCTGCCCCGCTTCACGGGTGATTAAAGGCAGGGCATCACGCTCTCCTCCGCGGGAGAGTGAGGTCAGAGCCCGCGGTGCCAAGAGGGATTTTCCTCCGCTTTGCAAACACCCGGCGACGTCACGGAGCCTCGGGGGCGCTATCCGTGGCGGCGGTGAAAGCACGGCTGACGGGATGTAGATTCATTCGGCGCGGGGGTGCTCGGCAGCTGAGACAAATCGGGCCTCCTGCCCGGGGCTCCGGCCGCCTTGGCGACCCAACGAACAAGAAACGCTTGGCGGAGTGTTTGCCAGTGCCAGGCGGGATGCCCAAGTCCCATGGCACGAAATGACGTGGGCCCGGCTGCTGCCAGGAGCCCAGAATAATGTGTTCAGGTGTACTTTCGCAGAGCAAACTCAGATAAGCTCACAAATGTAAGCACCTGCTTAATTGGTTAAAAAAAAAAAAAAAAGAAAAAGTTCAGTCACAGCATTTTCCCAAGTCCTTTTGCTTTGGCATATTCCGTAGCTTTCTCAGGAGTGTTTTTTGTTCCTTCCTCCCCTCCCCTTTTCTTTTGTGTTTTAAATGGTTTATAATGATGCATTTATTAGTCGTGACTTTCAGAGCTAGATAGTGACAGTGGGAGGTAGGCTGTCACTGAAATTCTAATTAAAATCTATAATCAAGCCTCCCTTGCCAATATTGTGACATAAACCCAGTTTCATTCTGGTGAGAACGTTTCTAAAAGCCACAGTTATCAAATAAAGCTGCGGAGGTCACCAGTAGTAAATGACCAGCCCTCTGTCAATAAATCCTTAACCAAGTTTGGCTTTGCTGTGGGAAGTGGAGAGGTTTTTGAAAAGGTCATGCGTTAAAATTTCCTCTCTGATTAGCTGACTCTGGAACACAGGCACAGAAAAATCCTGCAATGAATTAATAGGAAGTGGTCCCAGTCTCAGGCAATTGAAACATCTTTAGGGATTGCTTAGCACTGATCTGGCAGAAATGGTTGGTTTCTGGTGGGTTGAATCATATACTATAGAACTGGAGTACATATGGAAAATTATTATGAACACTAAAATTATGATCATTAAAATTCCGACTTCCAGGACAGATGAGATGGACTTATGCACAGATGCAGAAGGCACTTATGCTGGGCTGTATGGATGGGTGAGATGGAGACAGGTTTTCACAGATGCTTTTGTGCTTGGGTTGGGAAAGGGAAGTAGTAAATGAAATCTTTCTTATTTAGAGACTAATTGATTCAGAAGGCTCTGTTTGGTTTACCCATAGTGAAAGTAGAGTGGCATCTAACAGGATCTTGTTGACTTGATTGGAGATATTTTCAAGGACTTAGCACTCTTCCCTTTCAGCGCTTTAGTTAAAATTTTCAAGTGCGTCCTAAATCCCACTGAAGACAGTAAGTTTTGTGTCTTCATTTACATTAGCCAGCCTGTGGGGAAAGTCACATAACCCTCACTGGAGGCTCCACCTGCTTCCATGGTGGTAACAGAGGCACCCAGTGCTTTTAGAGTTTTTTCCTAATTTGCTTTGCATGCTAATGACTTTTCAGTTGTGTCCATAAGTTTCCGTTCTTCTCCATAAATCAAGTCCCACTCCTTGCCTATAGGAGTCTGTTTCTGTTTTGGAAGTAGGAATGTAAGCATATATCAACCTGTGATTGGTCTGACAGCCTGTACATGTGAAAGATTATGGGCCAAATCAAGGTGCCTTCAGGGTCTTTTTTTATGAGCATGAATCTGTCAAAAATGTGTGGGTAAAAGGCATCCATAGAGACGTTGTTCTTTTACTCTCCTGGGTCTTAAAAACCCTTTCACTTCTGAGAATCACAGGGACTCGGATAGATCACTTAAATGTCCCCAAGGACAATTTCAAAAATACTGTCAGGAGTAGTTAATATCTCTCATTCCCTATGTGTGCTGAATCACACAGAAAGTAACATTTAACTTTTCTGGAGGTGAAGCTGCCAAATAACCAGAAGTTAACCTTTTATGCACTGAAATGTAACCTGGGCTTTATTGCCTTTCTCTGGATAATCCCACAGTGGCTTCTGACATAGTTGAAGGTTCATTTGCTTCCATGGCTCAGATTTGCTCTTTGAGTATAGTTTATATGGCAGGAATCATCTTGGTCCATGAATGAAGTAAATTTTACAGTCCTCTGAGAAGACCATTTTGTCATTGATCAGTTGGTTTGTTGCATAACTTGAGGGACAGTGATGGACAAGACACTCATCGTTGTCATCCAGGAGAGTGGTCTAGTGAATCCTGTAGTAACCCTGTGCCTGGTCGCTCAGTCGTGTCTGACTGTTGTGACCCAATGGACTGTAGCCTGCTAGGCTCCTTTGTCCATGGGGAGTCTCCAGGCAAGCATACTGGAGTGGGTTGCCATGCCCTTCTCCAGGGGATCTTCCCAACCCAGGGATTGAACTCAGGTCTCCTGAATTGCAGACAGATTCTTTATCATCTGAGCCACCAGGGAAGATGTACTCTATTCTGATGCTAGTGATTTTTGTATATATGGCCTATGCATACTCTTTGTTGCTGTTGTTCAGGTAGTAACCCTATCAATAAGGAAATGAATTCATCATCACTGACGAATTAGTTTAGGATAGTCACTGTGGATTCTGCATACTGGAGCTCATGTGTCTGGGGTCCCTCTTCAGGTTACTTCCTGAGACTATTTAGCATCTTTGATTAAGCCAGAGGATATTCTTGCTCCTTTCCAGCCATTCTTCACATAGCAACCAGTGATCCTTCATAAACACGCATCTCTTGTAATCCCTAACGATTTCCCATTTCTCTTCAAGAGAAAGTGAAGTCACTCAGTCATGTCTGACTCTTTGCGACCCTGTGGACTGTAGCCCACCAGGCTCCTCTGTCCATGGGATTCTCTAGGCAGGCATACTGGAGTGGGTTGCCATTTCCTTCTCCAGGGGATCTTCCCAACCCAGGGATCGAACCCAAGTCTCCCACATTGCAGGCAGACGTTTTAATCTCTGAGCCACCAGGGAAGCCTTCAAGAGAAAGCTGGCCCATAAATCTGCCCTCCAGACTGCTGTGGCTCCACTAACCTGCTCCACCACCCAGTTCCAGGCCGGTCTTCCCTTTGCCAGCTCCCTCCTCCAGTCACAAGTTGCCTCCTTCCAATTCCTTGACCCATCAGATGCTTCTTTCTGCCTCAGAATCTATGCCTATGCTGTCCCCCTTTATCAGAAATGCTTTTCTTGGGCTTATTACCTGGGTGATTGCTTTTCCTCCTTCAGGTCTTGGCTCAGATGTTGCCTGTTCCCAGAGGCCATCCCTGACCACTTAGGTGGACTAAAGATGGCTGTAAAATCTGTGTTACTTCCGCCCCTCTCCTCTGCCTTGGAAGGTGGTGTTTATTTCTGTTGCCCTTGAATTAGAGCTGGGCCCCATGGTTGCTTTAATCAGCCAAATGCAGCGGAAGTGATGCTGTGCCAGTTCTGGGGCTGGCCTTTAAGATGACTGGCAGCTTCTACTTCCTGCCTCTTAGAACACTTGCTCTTGCAATGCAGTTGCCATCTAAAGAAGTCTCAGCAAGTCACATAGAGAGACCATGTAGAAAGAGGAGGGGGGAGGGGAGAGGGAGAGACAGAGAGAGAGAGGGGAGATCCTTGCCAAGGCCTCAGACATGTGAGTAAAATCACATTGGACTAGATATTCTAGCCTGATAGCCATCTGACTGTAGCCTCATGAGAGACCCCTAAACAAGACCAGCAGAGGAACTGCCTGGTCAGCCTATAGAAGCATGAGAGATAAAAGCTTTGTTTGCTGTTGTTTTGAGCCACTACATTTTAGAGGGTGGTTTGTTATAGAGCACTAGCTGGTTGAAATTCTTGACCTGTTTTACATAGGTCCTACTCCCGTTGTTTTCTATACTGGAGAAAACAGTGTCTGATTATTTTCTTTTCAGCACTTTTCATAATTTATAATGATGTATTTATTGTTTTATAATCCATTCAGCATCTGGTACTCTAATTAGACAGTTGCTTCATTGTGTAGGCACTGGATGTTTTATTGACCTCTGCATATCTACCATCACAGAGTGCCTGGCACAGAGTAAGCACTAAGAAAATGTTTGTTGAATGAATGAGTGAATGAAATTTAAAAGTTTCCAGCATTTATTTGTGAGATTGCCTCCTTCCCCTGCCTGCCCCACCACCTTCCCTAGTACAGAGATAAGAATCTTCAAATCTTCTCTGGTGGCTGTTCAAAAACAATTTTTGAGATTTATTTTTATCTTTATAAATCATACTTGTTAGATCATAATTCTACTTTGCTTCTACTACACACCTGCTCAGCAGATTTTAATGATTACTTATCTGCAAGAACATAGAAAACCTGAGCTTCCCTGTGGTGGTTCAGGCCCACCTTTGTCTGCAGATCCAGTCTTTTTCCATTGTCCCTTTCCTGTTCCCTTGGCCCCCATCATTCCCAGTTCCTTGTTGTGACCTGAGCCACCACACGTTTCCACTTTCCTGGAGTTTCTCTTCCTCTAAATTCTTCTTTTGGAAAGCCTTTGCCAAGGACCGTGTCTTGAGCAGACGTCCCTTCTTTGTATCTGTAAACCAACCCTTGAGCCAAATCCTTGGGTGGCCACAGGAGCTGTTTTTGAGACTCGGGAAGAAGTTCAGAGATAAAAGAGTCCTAGGCCAGGCTGAAGGGACACGGCTCCTAGTCCTGGCTTTACCAGCATCCAGCTCTGGGCCTTGTGCAGTTATGGAACCTGCCTGGGCTGCACTTTTCTCTCGGTAGAACTTAGGTAAAGGGATCGCTAAGGTCCCTTTCAATGCTGAGGCTTTCATATTCAAATTTCCTTTATGGTAGTATAAGAACAACCAGCCAATTTATGTGCTTTTGGGTGAGAATTTGGCTGACTATAGCATCAGCAGTTTTATATGAACAAAATTTTCAATTTCATTAGCACAGCCAAGTTAATTCTGCTGGGTTGGCAGTGTGTTCTGAGAGGCAGGATGGCCACTGGGCCAGAAGTCAGGAAAGCCTTGTGTTTTCCTGTTCCCCCGCCACTAGCTGGAGGGTAGATCAGCTGGAAGGCAGCTGAGAGACCTCTCAGATCTCATCCACTTCATTTCTAAACTGGGGATAACAATAATGTGTGTTTCACTCATTCTAGGGTTGTTTTTGGAGGGGCTAATGTGCAGCCATGAAATTAAAAGACGCTTACTCTTTGGAAGAAAAGTTATGACCAACCTAGATAGCATATTCAAAAGCAGAGACATTACTTTGCCAACAAAGGTCCGTTTAGTCAAGGCTATGGTTTTTCCAGTGGTCATGTATGGATGCGAGAGTTGGACTGTGAAGAAGGCTGAGCACCGAAGAATTGGTTCTTTTGAACTGTGGTGTTGGAGAAGACTCTTGAGAGTCCCTTGGACTGCAAGGAGATGCAACCAATCCATTCTGAAGGAGATCAGCCCTGGGATTTCTTTGGAAGAAATGATGCTAAAGCTGAAACTCCAGTACTTTGGCCACCTCATGCGAAGAGTTGACTCATTGGCAAAGACTCTGATGCTGGGAGGCATTGGGGGCAGGAGGAGAAGGGGACGACTGAGGATGAGATGGCTGGATGGCATCACTGACTCGATGGACGTGAGTTTGAGTGAACTCCCGGAGTTGGTGATGGACAGGGAGGCCTGGCGTGCTGCGATTCATGGGGTCGCAAAGAGTCAGACACGACTGAGCGACTGAAGTGAATGTGTATAATATAGCAGTGCTTTGATAGGCCATTTTCAGAAAGTTATTGAAACACAATTTTTGATTTATCAGAAATCAGAGATATTATATATTTTTTATATATTTATACTAGATATATATGTTTATAAATATAAAATCAGATGTTTTATCAAAATAAAATCTCCTTTCAGCTTCCCTTCTTTCTTGTGCTGTTGGACAGATGAGATAGAGGAGAGACTGTTGTTTTATGAGAGCCTGTAGAGTTTAAGATACTGGTCATACAAGTTCTTTTTAAAACTCCTTACAGCAATCCCCTAAGAGAGGAGTTGTATTTGCTAGGATTCTTTTACTCATCAGTGACAGAAAACTTATTCAGGTTAGTTTAAGTGAAAAAAAAAAAAGAAGAAGAAAAAACATACCATGGGGTGGGGTAGAAGGTATTTATTTTGTTAATAAAAGTTAAAAGTCCATGGGTAGGCATAGCAGGATCAAAGAGCTCAGAAGATCCTTTAACATTTTTTTTTTTTTTTTTTTTTTTT
>SJYC01074891.1:0-10900 GCA_006408675.1 Madoqua kirkii | reverse complement strand
TTGTCATTTTTCTTCTGGTATACCCTCTCTACATGGTAAAAAAAGGTAACTCCAGGGCCAAGAAAAGCTCAAGCCTTTTAGCTTGTTATCTCAGAGAAAAGACGAGTAGACTTCCTCTCTTTTTCCCAAAGGCCACATCAAATTTTCCATAAAGGACCAGTGCTGGATCTGCTTTGGTTTCAGGTCACCCTCAGACCACTTTGTTCAGAGGTAGGAGGTAGATGACTCGACTGGCCAACCTAGCCGCCATGTTTATTATAGTCAAACCTAGTCAGGGGCCAGATTCCAGGTTTTCCCATGGGTCCATGAAAAGCTTAGTTAGTTCAGACTAGAAGGGTCTTGTTCCAGGTCACATGTGATTCAAAGCTACTCCTGGACCTTTCCTTTTCCTGTTCACCTCCACTGGAAGGGTTACACGAATTTCTCCTGTCATAGCAACTGAAGGATCCTTCCAGAGGGAGGGGCAAAAACTGGGTCACATGCAGGTTACATCAGACGACCCCTGGGACTCCATCCTGTCTCTCCTCCCATCTCCTCTCCCTGCCTCTCTGGGCTACACTCTGGATACATGAGCCACATGTCATGTGAGGCTGAGATTAGGTCCTCTGAGCTTCATCAGTCCCCTTTCTCTTTTTGCACCTTTTATTTTTTCATGGTGGAGGTGGTTCCTGGTACAGAGTCTGCCCCATATTATGAAGCCAAAAAGAGAAGAAATCAAGGAGGGAAGCAGTGTGATCATCACCAAAGAGGCCCCTTTCCAGAAAGAAAAGCCCTGTGGGAGGGAAGAGCCTGTGTTGACAGTGTGTTATGGGGGCTGGCTCACATCTGTGTAGGTGGGAAGGAGGGGCTGCTGTGCCCAGTGGTGCTACTTGTGATGTCCTAAAGGCTTCTCCAGAATTTCCCCACCAACAGACTCTGGATGATGCCATTGGCAAGTCATGAAAAATGTATCAAGGGCACTGCTTGTTTCATGGAGGTCAAAGCAAGTGGTCATATTCTCAAACTAGAAGATGAGTATTCATGGGAAATAATGCTGTGCTTTTCCTGACTTTATCCAGCTTTCCAGTTTTCTTTATCCAGCTCCTCCTTGGTAAGCCAAAGAGCTTGTTGGAATTTGGCAGCTGGGTTCCTCCTCTGGAGCCCTGGTTATCATTTGCCCAGCGGTTGTTGCATGGTACTGTGGCAGCTCCCCTGAGTTGACCTCAGTATATGATGCATATTCAGGCAGCAAGTACCCTCCATATGTGACTGTGCTTCCCTCTACCTAGAGACAGCCGTGGCTCCCTGTCCACAGAAGAGAGCTCCGACTACTTCCATGGCCATACAGGTCTGGCTGACCCCTCCTGCACTTTCTCTTGCTCCTCTTAGTCATGCACTTATAGTCAAGCTACATAAAATTGTTCGTGAATTGCTGGACACTCCACCCTTTCTCACGCTTCTGTGTCTCTTTCCATACAGTTCCCTGTTTCTAGAATGACCTGTCTCCATCCACCTTCCACTTTCAGGATCCAGTTCAGATTTTATCTCTACTATATAAACTCCTTGATTCCCCCCACCCCTCAACTGTGCTCCTGGAGCTCCACCTTCTCTGTTATATATCTTTTGTCTTTTTATGTGTCTGCAGGGAGGAGATAACTAAGGGAAAAGAACTTTGCACTCTGGCCTGGAGTTAAAACCTGGCTTTACTCCTATAGCAGTACATCTTCCTCAAAAATGATCAGACATTTTGGGAGCCTTTCTGTTTTTACTTGTAAATGTTGTTCAGTTGCTCAGTCGTGTCTGACTCTTTGCAAACCATGGCCTGCAGCATGCCAGGCCTCCCTGTCCATCACCAACTCCCAGAGCTTGCTCAGACTCATGTCCATCGAGTCGGTGATGCCATCCAACCATCTTGTCCTCTGTCGTCCTCTCATGCGTTCTGTCTTTCCCAGCAATGGGGTTGCTTCCAAAGAGTCTGCTCTTCGTATCAGATGGCCAAAGTATTGGAGCTTGTAAATGGGCATAATGAGTTCTCCTGAAGTGTTTCATTGAGGGTGAAAGTGAGCCAGCCTGTGATGTGCTTAGCATGGAGCTTGGCACATGGTTCTTCTCCATAAGCCGTAAGGGTAGTGGTGTGGTTAGTGTGGTTATTACTGAATTGTAACATTGTCACAGTGAATGGGACCTGAGGGGTCATTCTTATGTTTACAAGGCCTGATTCCTACTTCCTTGTCTGATGGTCATGCAGCTTCTGCTTGAACTCTGCCATGTACAGGGAACTCACTCTCTCTGATCTTGTGATCCTTAATGCTGATGATGCAGAGGTTTTTTGGTACTTTGGTTAAGTTATTCTTTGTCTATTTGGGGTGTCCTCTCTGCGTTCTGTCTTTCCCAGCAATGGGGTTGCTTCCAAAGAGTCTGCTCTTCGTATCAGATGGCCAAAGTATTGGAGCTTGTAAATGGGCATAATGAGTTCTCCTGAAGTGTTTCATTGAGGGTGAAAGTGAGCCAGCCTGTGATGTGCTTAGCATGGAGCTTGGCACATGGTTCTTCTCCATAAGCCGTAAGGGTAGTGGTGTGGTTAGTGTGGTTATTACTGAATTGTAACATTGTCACAGTGAATGGGACCTGAGGGGTCATTCTTATGTTTACAAGGCCTGATTCCTACTTCCTTGTCTGATGGTCATGCAGCTTCTGCTTGAACTCTGCCATGTACAGGGAACTCACTCTCTCTGATCTTGTGATCCTTAATGCTGATGATGCAGAGGTTTTTTGGTACTTTGGTTAAGTTATTCTTTGTCTATTTGGGGAACGGTTTTAATTCCTAAACCAAAGATCTTATTTTTTGTTTTTATTTTTATACAGTTTGTTTTAATGGCTATACTCCACTTACAGTTGTTACTAAGTATTGGCTGCATTCCCCACATTGTCCAGAACATCCCTGTAACCTGTCTTCCACCTGCAGTTTGCATCGCCCCTGCCCCACCCCTCTATTACCCCACCTCTCTACCCTGGTAACCACCAGTTTGTTCTGGTGGTTTGCAACAAACTGTTAGTTTGTATCTGTGAGTATGCTTCCTTTTTGTTTTACTCACTAGTATGTTGTATTTTTTTTTAGATTCCACATATACGAGATATCACACAGTGTTTGCCTTTCTCTGTGTGACTTACTTCACTTACCATAGTGTCCTCCAAGTCCATCCGTATCATTGCAAATGACAAAATTTCATTCCTCTTGATGGCTGAGTAGTATTCATTGTGTATGTATATCACATCTTCTTTAGATATTCACTTGTTGATGGACACTTAGTTTGCTTCATACTTTGATAATGGTAAGCAATGCTGTTATGAGTATTGGAGTGCACATATCTTTTGAAGTAGTTTTTTTTTTTTTTTTTTGGATACCCCTGCCTGGAATTGCTGGGTCATATAGAAGTTCTATTTTTAGTTTCTTGAGAAATCTTCATACTGTTTTCTGCAGAGGCTGAATCAATTTACATTCCCACAAACAGTGCACAAGGATTCCCTTTTCTTCACATCCTGCCCACCCTTTGTTATTTTTATTCTTTTTGATGATAGCCATTTTGATAGGTGTGAGGTGATATCTCAAGGTTTTGAATTGTTTTTACCTGATGAATAGAGATGTTAAACATCTTTTCATGTTGTTAGACATTTCCTTTCCTCTTTGGAAAAGTGTCATTTTAGTTTTTCTTTCTGTCCATTTTTAAACCTAGTTGTTTGTTTTTTATCTTGAGTTTATATGTGTTGGACATTAATCTCTTTATCAGTCATATCATTTGCAAGTATTTGCTCCCATTCAGTTGGTTGTCTTTTCATTTTGTCAGTGATTTCCTTTGCTGTGCAAAAGCTTTCAAGTTTGCTTCAGTTCAGTCACTTAGTCATGTCTGACTCTTTGCGATCCCATGAATTGCAGCACACCAGGCCTCCCTGTCCATCACCAACTCCTGGAGTTCACTCAAACTCACGTCCATCGAGTCAGTGATACCATCCAGCCATCTCATCCTCTGTTGTCCCCTTTTCCTCCTGCCCTCAATGCCTCCCAGCATCAGAGTCTTTTCCAATGAGTCACTTTGATCCTACTTATTTTTGGTTTTGTCTCCTTTATTTTAGGAGACAGACCAAAAACAAAAATTCTGTGATTTATGTCAAAGGGTGTTCTGCCTATGTTTTCCTCTAGTTTTATAGTATCCAGTCTTAAATTTAGGTCTTTAATTCATTTTGAGTTTATTTTGTATACAGTATTAGAGAATATTCTAATTTCATTCTTTTACTTGTAACCTTCCAGTTTTCTCAGCACTACTTATTGAAGAGACTGTCTTTTCTCCATTGTATATTCTTGCCTCCTTTATATTAGTTGACCATAGGCGCATGGGTTTATTTCTGGGCTTTTTATCCTGTTCATTGATCTCTGTGTCTATTTTTGTGCCAGTGCCATACTGTTTTGATTACTGTGGCTTTTGATTACTGTCCGATTGTGTGAAGTCAAGGAGCGTGATTTCTCCAGCTCTGTTCTTTCTCAAAACTGTTTTAGCTATTCAGGGACTTCTGTGTTTCTAACAAATTTTAAATTTATTTGTTCTAGTTCTGTGAAAAATACCATTGATATTTTCATAGGGATGGAATTGAGTCTGTAGATTGCCTTGGGTAGTATAGTCATTTTAATAATATTGTTTCTTCCAAACCAAGAACACAGTATATATTTCCATCTGTTTGTATCATATTTAGCTTCTTTCATCAGTGTCTTTTTGAGTACAAGTCTTTTACCTCCTTAGGTAGGTTGATTTGGTGGATTATTAATTTGGCAATTATATGTATGTATATATATGTTATGTATATTTATGTATATATGCACATCTATGTTTAATTAACGATATTTTACCATGTAAGATTTCCTAAAAGGTCTTACTCAAAAAGCTGGGATAGGAAGTTGCCATGGAAACTGACCTCCAAAGCAAGATTGCCAGTGGAAATTGTAGCTTGTAATGTTGTATTGCTACAGCATGCAAGCATACCCTGTCTGTGATAGATAAAGAGACAGTAAAATATGAGTGACATAATAACATATTGTATCCAAAAGTAGTAATATTTTGCAGGCAGAGAGAGGACAAACTCTTTCTGATGTGGTTTAGAAAGAACCTTCATGAGAAGCAAGGAATCCTGAGGTATTTTATGGTATTTTGACCTCAATTTTCTCATCTGTGAAGTGGGAGCACTGGTTACTCAGAGATGGAATATGGAAAACGTAGAGGTGATCTTTGACCCTGAGAACTAATTACTCTACTTCTCCATTCAACAAGAGCAGATCTTTCTTTACTTTTTAAATCTGAGGTAGTATTAAAATCCCTTATAAGTATTAATTTGAAATAAAATATTCTATTGCTTAAAGAATTTGAAGATGTCTAAATTAGATTATCTGTAAGGTTCCCCCAGCTCTAAAAACTACTTTGGCTCTAAAATAAAGTTATGTCCTTATTAACTTTCTCATACATATTTACTTTTTAAAAACTTCTGAAATGAAACAAAATCATGTTTCACAAACTTATAAAAACTATTTTTGGTCCTCCTTCTCTGATTAGCTTACTTAAAAGTGAAAGGTTATTTCTTTCCTTTTTCTTCCAAAATTTGCTTTTCTCTGACTTGATTAACATCCCAGTAACAAAGAAAAAGTCATACATATGATGGATGGCAGGAAATTGAGTATCATCCTTTTAAATTCCCTTCTATCCTTTCTTTCTAGGCCAGTCCTTGGAGAAACCATGATGTAGTTAAAGTATGTATTCAGCAATATGCATCTTTCTTTTCAGCATTTCTTTTCCCCAGTTCTCTTCAGATGACCTCATAGAATAAAGGTGAAACAGACATAAAAAATTTTTTTTGCATAAATTCTTTAAATATGTGGAAAATGGGATCCTGTGAAGGGGACTGTTTTGTATTGGATAAAGTAATGAGTCATAACTCAAACTCTGGCCTTTTCCAGTTCAGTTCTCTTCCTGGTAGGTTTAGAAAACCTCCTTGTGCTTCAGTTTTCTACTATAAAATGGAGATAATAATAGCATTTTCTTTATAGTATTGTTGTTGGTATTATGTGAGTGTAGAGCCCTTAGACAGAGAAGGCAATGGCACCCCACTCCAGTACTCTTTCCTGGAAAATCCCATGGACAGAGGAGCCTGGTAGGCTGTAGTCCATGGGGTCGCTAAGAGTCGGACACGACTGAGCGACTTCACTTTCACTTTCCACTTTCATGCACTGGAGAAGGGAATGGCAACCCACTCCAGTGTTCTTGCCTAGAGATTCCCAGGGACAGCGGAGCCTGGTGGGCTGCCATCTATGGGGTTGCACAGAGTCGGACACGACTGAAGCGACTTAGCAGCAGCAGCAGAGCCCTTAGAACAGGGTTGGGACCATAGAAAGTTTCAATATGTGCTATTATTATCATACTGTGCTTCCATATTATGATAGCAGGTTGCCCAAGGTATACAGTCTGATGGGAACTCCATTTGGGTATCATACACTGTTTTGCATCTCCCAAACAAGTCATTAAAATAACCTCTTAACATCAGATTTCACCAGGTCACTGTTCTGAGCTTGGTGACATGGGGTGAGTAAATTGGTTTCATTTAGGTAAATGAGTTTTATGTTAATATGTTGACTTCTTAATACTGCCTTTGTCTTTAACTCAGTGGAACTGTAAGTGCTTCCAGAAACTCCTTAAGAACCAAGTTTAATGAGGTGACTTAAGACTGTTGTAGGTGAGTGTGTGAGTCCTTTTCAGTCAAAAAGTTCTGTCATCTCACCTTGAAGTGAATACCTTTCCACTGGAATGAATGGAGCCAGCCATACCATCCTCATCAGTCTTAACTCTAATTTCTGGAAAATAAATGCCCACTTCACAATGGGTAAGCATTTAGGATTTAAACACTCTTAAATTTTTCTTTATCAAGGCCACTTGAATGGAATTTTACCTGAGCAATGGAGAAAAGCTAGTTCTCACCTTTACATTTATCTTAATTTTGAGAAGCAGGCAAATATCTGATGGACAGAAAATGAATACTGGGAGTGTAACTGGAAGAATCACTAACTGCCGGTGGAGGAAAATACCGTTATGGAGGCAAGCTGTGTCTTGAATCTCAGGAGCCCTGAGTCCCAGGTTTGACATGGCCCCTGGGAAGTGGTGATGGCTGCATTTAGAAGGGAGTTTGACCACCAGTCTGTGATGTCAGGGCTGAAATCAAATTGTCAGAGTCTTTCTGTCTGTGGTCTCTTTTTGAATCCCACCTCCCGCCTCCCCTTGTGGCTCAGCTGATAAAGAATCCGTCTGTAATGCAGGACACCTGGGTTCGATCACTAGGTTGGGACAATCCCCTGGAGAAGGGAAAGGATGCCCTCTCCAGTATTCTGGCCTGGAGGATTCCATGGACTGTATAGTCCATAGGGTCGAAAAGACACGACTGAGCGACTTTCACTTCTTTCCCTCCTCCCCTTACTGCATACCTGATCCCGTTCTGTTTGAGCAATTCACTTTATTGACATTGTGAATGACCTCGGGGGACTCATACTGAGTTGTAGCCCCCTGAGCTAAAACTCCTCTACACTGGCAGCGTCTGCCCCGCACAGCTCTGCAGGGACCCTTTGAGAGTCTGTCAGTGGAAACTCCTACCGCATTACTTTTGTTTATATTTTCCTTTTTTCACACCATTTTTTGGCGGCGGGGAGAAAGAATATATCGAGACTTTCTAAGTGTGATGTGTGGTCCTGTCAATTGCTTTACTATTTCAAAATGGAACCGGCTCTCTGGCGGGCGTGGAAGTGAGCGCTGTGAATGAAAGCTCCAAGACGAACTCCGCGGAACCTCACCTTGGCTGTTCGCCCACCAGCCGCCGGGGAGGACTCAGACCTCGGTTTCCTGGGGTTTCCGAGTGTGGTGGCGTGCTGTGCAGCTTGTGCGGCTTCGGGAGCCGTCGGCACGCGGGGCTGGGTCCCTGCGCCGCGGCGGGCCGCCCTGGCGCGCGCGGGTCTCCGGGTGCGGGGCTGGAGCCCCGCGAGCTTGTGCCCCGCAGACGGCAGTGCTCCGCGCGCCCCTCCCTTCGCGCCCGCGGGTGCCAGACCTGACGCCGGCCCCTGCGCGCTCGCAGACGACTCTTCGCAGTTGTCAGTTTTCTCGCTTGTCAGCAGAGCTGCTGGTAAGTGACAGAAAACAGAGAAGGGGCGCGAAGGCAGCGGGGCAGCCAGAGGGGGACCGGGAGGGGGAGCCTCGCGGCGCCCCAGGGCAGGGGGCGCTGGCGCAGCCAGGGTGTGCGGCCTCAGGGTCAGGCAGACCGGCCCGCGCTGGCTCCTTCTGGGTTCATCCCTGTCCCCGCTTTCCCCTTCTCACTTTCTCCCTCCTTGCTGCCTCTCTTCCCTTCTTGATCCTCCCTTTCCCCTACAGTCCAGCTGCCACACGGTTCGCTCCCGCGGCTTTGAGGACAAAAAAAAAAAAAAAGAATACTAGTAGGTCCGAGGTGCTTTCTCGTAGAGCAGAAGCACAATTCCTGCCCTTGGCACTAGCCCGGGAGCGTGGCTGGTTCCCGCAGCTGCCTCCGGGGGGCATCTGGGCCCAGGGTCGCCGGCTCTCCGGCCCGCTTTAAGCCAGGATTTGGGGGGCGCAGAAAGGCGAGCGCACGCAGAAAGTGAGGCAGACGCGCGGCGCCGGGCTGGAGCTGGAGGGCTGGACTGGGCAAGGAGGCGGGAGGGGACAGCCCAAACTCACTCAGGCCTCACTCCCAGTGATAACCTGCAGCTATGGAGTCGCCTACCAAGGAGATTGAAGAATTTGAGAGCAACTCTCTGAAATACCTGCAACCCGAACAGATCGAGAAATCTGGCTTCGGCTCCGAGGGCTGTAAGTAAACCTGTTTCTCTTGCCCCATTTCCCTCTCTCATCAGTATTTTAACTACACAGCCCCGGTCACGACTGCTCACCCTCACTCCTGCATGGCCCTTTAAATACAGCGGGAGAAGTTCCACAGCCGCTTCCTAGTTAATTACAGTCACTGCTGCCTTTCTTTCAACAATGAGACGTGTCTTTCTGAGCGCTGTAGAATGCCTTGCTGTTTCCAAGTCATGCTTTCTTTGGGCAAGGGGAGATGTCCTTAGATTTCACTTACCGTATAGCTCAATATTCATGGAGATATTTCTTTTTTTAATTGATCAGGGGAGAAAAGTTTGGGGACTCAGATCACAGATTTTTAATCAAAGGAAGAGTTATTCTCTGGAAAATGCTTGCAGACACCTTGGCAGGTGGTCCAAGAACTTACCAACGGTTCAAATTCAATATGCTTTCTGGCTGTTAAATCTTCCTCCTCCTCTCCCTAGCCTACTGCAACTTCAGATATTTTCTTAGGATTCTTTCTAGCAGGAAAAGAGTTACTGGAAGGAAGGGCTGTTTTTGGAGACAGTAGTAGGGTTCAGAAACAATATTGGAGTTTCCTAGCAAGATCTGAACACTGAACTAGGTCATTTATTTTCAATATGGTGGCCAGAGTTCTAGCTGGACTGAGGAACAGAGATCTCTGAATTTCATTCACTTCATTGGGTTCTGCGTATTCTTGGGTGTTAAGGAGAAGTGATCTGAAAGTACATTTTTTTGTGTGTGTGTGAAAAGATTTCTTAAACAATGAACTGCTGGTTATCCCAGTCAGGAAGCTGTAGTGAGAGCTGTATGGTTACAGCTTGCTTCTCAATTGACCAGGTAGGTTCCAAAGATACCTTTCATAACCACCAGATATTTGTCATCACATATCTAGTACAGATTAAAAAAAATATTTTCTCCAAATATATTCTCCAGGTACTCTGTTCCTACCAAGGCCACCAAGGGTGTTGATAGGAAAACAGCTCCTTCTAGTTTGTTTTGCTGCAGTTATGTTTTTGAAAGCACACACGTATGCCTGTGCACATACACGCACACATGCATACCCCAAAACAAATCAGAAACGTACTGATCTGAATTATCTTCATCTTGGGGGAGACTACATTCCAACCAGGATATTCAGAGTTTCTAAAGGAAAGCAGTAAGATAGGTGTTTCTTTAAGGCATCTCTATTTAAAGTACACTTTGTAAGAGCCCTTCCATCAGTAACAAAGTGCGTTTCATCGCCATTGATCTAAATGGGAAACCATGCCAAGCAGCATGAGTTTTGGATTGTTTGGCTGCTGAAAGCAGAGGCTGTAAACTTAGGTGGAAATCTTGTCTTTTTGGCTGGCAGGCTCTTCCAACAGTTGAGATGCATGCAATGCAGCACCTCTTTCACAGAGGTGTTTACAAGTTCATGTCCTACGTAATGAACATTCCATCTCATCATATTGAGGTGCACACAGAAAGTCTGTTGCATCCACAAAGTCTGGGTCCCTGGTATATACAGGGTCAAAGTGTTGTCAAGCTGGTCTCCTTGCCATCCCAGTAACAGGGACTCATGTGCACATACTCAGAAACTGCTTCTGTTAGGCTGCTTTACAGTTTCAACCAACTCAATAGAGCTACTCAGGTTGGAGCAGAGGGTTTGGGAAAATCAGCCAGGCTTAGGTGGGAAAAATATGAAAAAGTCTTTAGAGCTTAGAATGAACACACTGTCTCGTAACTTCCTCTGTTTCATCAGTTAGGCTTCTCTTCCCAGATTGTTGGAGTGTGATGTATCTGCAGTTTTGTTTTCACGTCTCTCGTGTTTACCCAGCACCCTGTACTTTTGAACATAAAAGGTGTGGGTTGATTCTTTTCCGAGCGTGTGTTTTTGAGTCCCTCTCTTTTTACCCTTCCTACTGAAACATCCTGCTCAGCAGCAGTCCCAGGAGATCTGTAACTTCACGTTCTAATTTGAAAAAAGACATGTTACTATTGTTATGACATTATTATTATTTTTTTTTTTT
>SJYC01074890.1:0-10442 GCA_006408675.1 Madoqua kirkii | reverse complement strand
TATAATAAGTTGCTAAGATTCTGGAGACCAAAGCACATGCTTTTTTATACAACTTGGAATAACACTTCTGCAGTTAACAAAATAGAAACATTAGGAGATGGAAAGATGTGTATCTATTTGTCTGCACAGTGCATTAACAAAGAGAAAAGAAGCTGCTCTTCCACATTTTAGAAAGACTCAATAGCCACAGTTGGTTTTTATACCAATTTATTATCATGACACCCTATAGTAGGGGCTTTATACGTGACCAGAGATAGTCAGGAATTTGGTTCAGCTCATTTGAGAGCCATCTAAGTTTAGGACTTGATCATCTCCTGCCTGGACTGTTCACTGGTATCTGTCTCCTTCTTGTAAGTATCTTGCTTATTGAATCAATTTTTGAATTTTTCATCTCCTCAATTAAAATGTAAGTTCTTTAGGGTGGTGATTGTGTGTGTCTTGCTCACTGCTCTAATCTCTAGTGCCTAGAACAAGGTTTGGTACATAGTAGGTACTTACTCAGTATGTGATGAAAGAAGCATGAAGACTCAGAGGTAAACTTTTCAATATTCAAAATGAAGATTATAGGCTTATAGGTCACATGATACTATCAACACCATATTTCATGAACTAGATGGGTGGTGGGTTTAATTAACATCATTGGCCAGGTTGGGCACAGGAATCTAAACTGAGGTGGAAAACTGGGAAGGCCAAGGCTTACATTTAGCTAGGTTCTCTCATTTCCTCCCTTTATATCTCCTCTTTCCTGCACTGGTCTGGAGTGGTCTTTACCAGCAGCAAGAGCATTATTGCCAAGAATCTACAGTGCAGAGAATATAGGGGATGATCCTCTATATACTATAAGCCCCACACATCCCCCTCTCCACACTCTACTTTTTTCTTTAGCATGTTTCACTATCTTGACACTATATGTTTAATTTATTTGTTATGTTTACTTCCTCCAACTAACATATATATTCCCTGAGGACATACTTCTTCTTCTTCCTTTTTTTTTTTTTTTTTTGGTCTGTTTTGGTTACTGAAGTATCTCTAGTGCCTCAAATACTATGTGGTCTACAGTAAATTACCAATACATATTTGAAAGCTAGGACTGTTTGACGTATTTCTCTAAGAAAGAATTAAGAAGAACTCTTAATCTAACCTTATAACATACTCAGCATACTAATAGTACATCAAATATTGGAAAAGTGAATTTTGAGCACTATCTACCACCTCTGAGATGACAAAACCCTGCAAGCCCAGGTGTTTATTATGACAACTCCCTCTTCCCTTGAGGGAGGTGCTGCCCACCGATGTATGGAGGTTCAAGGAGGGGGTGATGTTCCTCAGCCTCCCCATAGCCCTCTCCTACGCATGCTCACATGTCTCTAAGCCAGGAGGGAACACTCACTATACACCTGAGTCTTCTTAGTGATGTCTGTCAGGGGGGTGCTGTCCTCTGGCATTTCTGAGAAGAGCCTTTCTGTGTGAGTGTTTCTGTTTCCTCAGCTGTCCCCCCAGTGCCGCTGTCCTAGCCCTTGCCTCTGTAGGAGTGTGGGTGGAATTGTTAAGGGCCCTTCCCAGTGGCTGTTTTGTTAGGGAATCTTCCAGTCAGGGAAAATATGATGAGTGCGCTTGCTTCCTCTGGTGATGAGGGGCAGCCTCACGGTGCTCTGGATTTGAGTCATAACTTGTTCCTTGGGTTCCAAGCAAGAGTTTTTCTTGTTATATGATGACAAAAGGGTGCTCTCTCTCTTTCTCTCTTTTTTTTAAATTGAGGGCGAGAGAACAGGCTTCACTTATTTCTTGGCATTTATTGTCACAATTAAGCCATCATGTATTTTTTGCCCAACTATGAGGTGGCCAGTACAATAAATTTTATGCTTATGTAACACTGTGAAGATGATTGATGCTTTTTTCACATTATCTAAAATAGTATTATGAATATAAATGGAGGTATGATTTCTTACGTTTATTGTCTCATTCTTCCCACTAAAATAGAAGTTTCATGAAGGCATAGTATTTTGGGGGTCTGTTTTGCTTACTGAAGTATCCCCAAATGTATGGTTATTAGGGTCACAACTGGAATTATTGTTTCTGTCTATCCAGCATGCTTCCCCCCATCCCTGCCTTATTATGGCAGTAGACCCTGTCCCCTCACTCCTTTGCCTACTCCCTGCTCCCGGTCCCCTGGGCTCCAGATGCCAGATTGGCCAATCATAGAATTTTTGCCTTTCTGCCAACAGGGGTCATTCTCAAGTGTGGCACAGAACCCAAGCAGTAGAGTCCTCCACTGAGATTCTCTATTGGCCAAGGGAGGGTGCTGCTTTGCCTTTTCCTGGATTCTCCTGGTGGTTGCTGCTGGGTTCACTTCTTACTGCATGGAGAGGACATTTCAATGACCGGAGATAGGCCAGCACTTACAGAGAAGCAGAGGGGAGAAGAAGGAGTGGAAATCCCGGGGTCTGCTCCCACATTTCCCCATTCCTACAGTTGTTTATCTGGTTCAGTCTGCTGTCCCAGCACATGAATCCATCAGGCTCTGTTCCTGCTTAGGCTCCTTTGAGTTTGGGGTCTCTGAAAGTCTTCACTAAAACCCCACTGAAGTACAGAGAACTTAAGTGACTTTTCCAAACTATACATCAAAAGTAGGCCAGGGGGTGGGGGGATCTGTAGGCAAAGATGCCTAGATCTTTGGTTTCATATTTCTCATTTAATAAAGCCTTCTCATTCTGTATTTTTTTTCTACTCATCTGACATTTTTAAAAAATAGGGTCATCAACGGTCAGGCAGCTGTTCAGAAGTTTAGTCACTTAACATGTATTGAGTATCTATTATGTGCCAGTTACTTTGATAAACTCTGGGTGTGCCAAAGTAGATAAGCTATAAGCTAAAGAGATGAACACCTAGAAGTGCTGACTGTAGTTACAAAGGGATGTGCTGGGAGCTACTTCCTCCTGGGAGGGCGGAGAAGGTGTGAGTAGTGAGCTGCCGACAGTGTGAGCAGAGTCCTTGGAGTCACGAGAAAGAGACACACACAGATTTCTTTCATTCCTGTTAGCCTTTTGCAGCGACATAAGGAAAGTGGGGAGTCATCCAGTCATCCAGAATAAATCAGCTCAGAATTCTGAGCGGTTTTGGTGGACCATTGGAGAAGCTGCGCCTACTTACTAGGAACACAGCCTGGGTCCAGCGCCTTTCCCTGTGCTCACCTTTTACTGGTAATCCCAGGGGAGAGAGTGCATTTGGGTCTAGTTGCAGTCATTCAACATGGAGCTATTGGATGGAAATCTCCCAGCTCACCTTGGAGGCAGTGGGCCCCCAATTGGTCCCTGGTCCAACAGCTGTCCAAGAAATAGGGTTACCTTCCCTGTGTAAGACCTTAAATATTTTTCTTTAAAAGGTAACTGTGAGGTATCCTCTGGCAGCTCATAAAGTACAATATTGAGGGATAGATAAAGCTAGTAAGTGGAGGTAACTGTGTGCCAAGGTTCAGAGGGATGGGAGGAGGGAGAGAGAAAGTTGGAAAGGAGGCAGGGGCCAGGCAATGACACATGGAATTTAAAAAAAATTTATTTATGGTTTATTCAAAACTATGCATGCTCATAGTCTAAGGAGGCAGGTATTTGAATACGTTGTGTGTGTGTGTATGTGTGTGTGTGCGCGCTTGTGTGCACTGAGTTGTTTCAGTCGTGTCCGACTCTTTGTGACCTTATAGACCGTAGCCCTCTGGGCTACTTTGTCTATGGGATTCTCCAGGCAAGAATACTTGAATGGTTTGCCATTTGAGCACATTATACATACATACAAATATATTCTGGGCACTCTCCATTCATCTTTCAGGGAATCTTTTTTGCGATGCATGTAATTTCAAAGACTTTGCATTTTATTCCTTAAGTTCTAAGGCAGTGTTAAAAGACTTTAAGCTAGAGAGTAACAAAAGGAGATTTTAATTTTAAGATGGCTATTCTGAAAGAAGTCTGGAGGACAGATTGGAGAAGAGACTTGAGGCCTGGAGATGAGTTGGAGAAGATTCTTCAGTAAAGGTAGTACCACCAAGGAGGAAAGAATAGGAGGCATGTTTGACATCAGAAAGGAGCAGAGAGAGAGAGAGAGAGAGAGAGACAGAGAGAGAGAGAGAGAGAGAGGAGAGAGAGAGAGAGAGAGAGAGAGAGAGGTTGTCTTCCAAGTTTGTTTTGCCTCAGATGTCTTAGTGAGTTTGGTGTCTTTGCCTTGTTAGAGACCACAGAGAGAAGCGTGGGTTTGGATGCACAGAATGATAAATTTGGGTTTAAATGTGGTGAACTGGAGCATATCTTGGACCACCTTTGGAAAGTCCAAGCAGCTGTTAGTAATAACAGCCTAAAAAACATGGAGAGACCTTTGGCGTGGAGCCTAAAGTCTGAGCCTCATAGTTGTGAGTTAAAGCCTTGCAAAGAGATGAACAAGAAAGAGGGGCTTCATCTGAATCTCACTAATATAGCAAATCCAAAAGAATAATGTAAAAAATTATTGTTTATTTCTCACATATTACATATTTTAGGGTATTAATTGGGCCTTCCACTCTCCCATTTAAATGCAAATGTCAGAAAGTTCAGCATATTTTTATTGGATTGCTATTATATATTGGATATTAGGAGCTTCGGAAGAGATATGAAAATATTAGAAAAAAAGCTTTGCTTTTGGGAAACTTATAGTCTAGTTAAGGAGACAAGACAATCTTTATAGAGGTGAAAAGTTAAAAAAAAGACAAAGTATGGACAAAAATATTTAATTGCTGGATAAATGACATTGACACAATGTCCTAGGATTTAGAGAAGGAAGACATTTGTGTTTGAGGGGCTGTTTTTGAATCTTTTTTCTCCTAATAAAGATGGATTGTCTCCCTGAATTATTTTCTTAATGTATATGGAAGGGGAGAAAGAGGTGAATATCAAAAAGGGTAAGTAAATTCTTAAATTTAGAGTGAAAATTTCTATACTTGAATACTAATACAGTATATTAGTACATCGTCACTTGCTTGTCATAATTTGGTTGTGCTAACTTACTAGCTAATTGGGCTTCCCTGGTGGCTCAGACTATAGAGAATCTGCCTTCAATGCACGAGACCTAGGTTCGATCCCTGAGTTGGGAAGATCCCCTGGAACAGGGCATGGCAACTCACGCCAGTATTCCTGCTTGGAGAATCCCCAAGGACAGAGGAGTCTGGTGGGCTACAGACCATGGGGTTGCAAAGAATCAGACACAACTGAACAATGAAGCATAGCACTAGCTAATTACAACTCAGTATTTTGCAACCAAGTGTTTATTATTTTGATGGCTCTATAGCCTCTGTCTTTTGAGAAGTAGCCCTAAGCAGAGAGATTTCTTCATTTCTAGCTCCATTTTCTGTCTTCAATTTTCTTTGGTTCATTTTCCTTGGTTCCAGTTTCCTCTCATGGAGGGAAAGTGCTCACATGACCCACCTCATAGCTTTTGGAGGGACAGCTATGAAAAATAATGATTAAATGTGAGGCACATTTATATAGCTTTGCTTAAGACCCCTTGTATTGACTGGTAGTGTCATGTCCATCACAAGATGGGTTTGCAGCAAAGATAGAAACCTAGGGGCTAGGTGGGGTCGTTTCCGCTATTTTGAAGGCAGAAAGAGACCATGACCCAAGATCAAATGGAATGAGGCTCTTGTCTTGGACCTTGTGGGGACTGCTGGGTGTGAGCCACGTAGGGAGACTAGGAGCTCGGGCCTGCCCCCTGCAGAAGGGTCTGGTGGAGCTTGGCTGGGTGGGTGGAGCTCCCTACACCCTGCAGGAGGCCATCCTGTTGTATAGGCTTATCCAGTGAGTGCAGCCTTGTGCTGCTGCTCCCAAGAGCACACACACTGGGCCTCTGACTCTTGGAGCACCCATAGTTCTGCGATAGTGCTCACCCTTCACATCACCTCTGCCTCATTCATGGCCTTTTATCCGGGCAGCTCTTTGCCTGCTAAATTGTTTCAGTCGTATCTGACTCTCTGTGACCCCATGGTCTATAGCCTGTCAGGCTCCTCTACCCATGAAATTTTCCAGGCAAGAATACTGAAGTGGGTTGCCATTTCCTACTGCAGATCTTCCTATCTAGGGATCGAACCTGTGTCTCTTAGGTCTCCTGCATTGGCAGGTGTGTTCTTTACCATTAGCGCCACCTGGGAAGCCATCCAAAAGTGGTCCTCGCACCATTCTTTTCCACTCCCTTCCAAAGGCCTATTGCAGGGACCCAGTATTCAATGTTCAATTAAAATATAGCTTTCCTTTCCCTTGAGGCCACTAGAAGCATGAAAATCAACTTGAGGATGTATTTTGGCTGAAAGTCACTATTGGACATCCAAAGAACATTAAATACTATTTATCCAGATTCCAAACACTTGAAATTCTTAAATAACCAAGACTTTTCCTATACTTTAGAGATACTGAATAAATCCAGCAGTGGAATATTAGTCTACTAATATTAAAACTACTCCTTGGTGTGTTTTAGTAGTTCAAATTCAGATTAATACCCCCCCCCCCACTTTTTTCTCTACTTCTCTGAGTCTTATCTGAGGATGGCTGTAAGAGGTCTTCGATTCAGTTCAGTCACTCAGTCATGCCCATCTCTTTGCAACCCCATGAATCGCAGCACGCCAGGCCTTCCTATCCATCACCAATTCCCGGAATTCACTCAAACTCATGATCAGATCTTCCTATCTAGGGATCGAACCTGTGTCTCTTAGGTCTCCTGCATTGGCAGGTGTGTTCTTTACCATTAGCGCCACCTGGGAAGCCATCCAAAAGTGGTCCTCGCACCATTCTTTTCCACTCCCTTCCAAAGGCCTATTGCAGGGACCCAGTATTCAATGTTCAATTAAAATATAGCTTTCCTTTCCCTTGAGGCCACTAGAAGCATGAAAATCAACTTGAGGATGTATTTTGGCTGAAAGTCACTATTGGACATCCAAAGAACATTAAATACTATTTATCCAGATTCCAAACACTTGAAATTCTTAAATAACCAAGACTTTTCCTATACTTTAGAGATACTGAATAAATCCAGCAGTGGAATATTAGTCTACTAATATTAAAACTACTCCTTGGTGTGTTTTAGTAGTTCAAATTCAGATTAATACCCCCCCCCCCACTTTTTTCTCTACTTCTCTGAGTCTTATCTGAGGATGGCTGTAAGAGGTCTTCGATTCAGTTCAGTCACTCAGTCATGCCCATCTCTTTGCAACCCCATGAATCGCAGCACGCCAGGCCTTCCTATCCATCACCAATTCCCGGAATTCACTCAAACTCATGACCATTGAGTCGGTGATGCCATCCAGCCACCTCATCCTCTGTCGTCCCCTTCTCCTCCTGCCCCCAATCCCTCCCAGCATCAGAGTCTTTTCCAGTGAGTCAACTCTTCACATGAGGTGGCCAAAGTACTGGAGTTTCAGCTTTAGCATCATTTCTTCCAAAGAAATCCCAGGGCTGATCTCCTTCAGAATGGATTGGTTGCATCTCCTTGCAGTCCAAGGGACTCTCAAGAGTCTTCTCCAACACCACAGTTCAAAAGCATTAATTCTTTGGTTCTCAGCTTTCTTCACAGTCCAACTCTCACATCCATACACAACCACAGGAAAAACCATAGCCTTGGCTAGACGGACCTTAGTCGGCAAAGTAATGTCTCTGCTTTTTAATATGCTAAGAGGTCTTACAAGTCTTTAAATTACTCCCCCCCCCCAATATTTTATATTTACTATACTATTCTAGGTTGGAGAAGGAAATGGCAACCCACTACAGTATCCTTGCCTGGAGAATCCCATGGACAGAGGAGCCTGGTAGGCTACAGTCCACGGGGTCACAAAGAGTTGGACACGACTGAGTGACTTTTTACTTTACTTACTATACTATTCTAGGTTGTTACTTGGAGCCTGGTCTGTTACTATGAGAAACTATAAAAATTTTCATGAACAGCATCCTTTGTAGCTGATTTGTGAAATATAAGGGTGAATTATTGTAAATCAGGGCTTCCCAGGGGGTGTAGGGGTAAAGAATCTGCCTGCCAATGCAGGAGACACAGGTTCGATTCCTGGGTCAGGAAGATACCCTGGATTAGGAAATGGCAACCTACTCCAATATTCTCGCCTGGAAAATTCCATGAACTGAGGGGCCTGGCAGGCTTTATGCCATGGGGTTGCAAATTGTTAGACACGACTGAGCGACTAAGCACACACAGCAGATTGTAAATCACGCCTCATAAATGCTTAGAACTGCCATTCTGCCTGTGAAACCGCTGACTGAAATCAGTCATGGTTAGAAAAATGAAAGAATTGTTCAAAGCACTTGTTTCTGGGAGTTTGGATAGTTTCAGTGAAGGTGACTGTAGCTAAGAAGAATTTAGTCTGAATGCTCAACCTGTTCATTCAGTTGACTGTGGAGCTCTGAATGGTCTCTAGGAGTGCATCTGCTGGGTGAGTGGTTTATTTCCCCCTTGTAATTTGAGCATTGACCTTACTTTTACCATATTTAAATTGCTGAAATTTACGGAGTGTATGTCCAGACAGGAGCCTTCTCTAGATGATTCAATTGTGAGAGAAGTTTTTAGAGGAAACAAGAAGGACTTCTGCTTTCAAGGAGCTGTTGGATTGACTTAACATTCACCTGAAATTATAAATGACCAACAGCTGCTTTCTGCCAGGAGCAGGTTATGAAACAAGTTGGGAGGAAGACGGAAGGAGTGCTACGGAAGTAGATAGGAAAGGCTTAAAAAACATTAGACTGGCCTCTGAAGTTAAGCTTGGCAGAAGTTACATTTCTGTTCTGGCTAAATCTACATGGGAAAAATAGAGTAGAAAATTCAAGCATCTCTCTGGATAATTCAATTAAAAACCCACCCCTCCTCTGGTTTCAGGAATATATCTGCAGAGCGAGATTTTGTTTCAGTCCTTTGGATTTATCTCCCTTCTGGCAGTGTTGTCACAGATACTAAGAAATATTTTTGTTTTCAGCTTTTCTCATTGATGTTTATCTAAGCAGGAGCCAGGCTTCCAGGAAGGAGGTCACAAAAATCTCTCCCGTTCCCACCCACACAGTTTTACTGTACTTAGAACACTGTAAGTAAATATGTGAATGGAGGGATAGATCACTTATGCAAAAAAGTACTGTGTGGACTTCCACAAGTGTGGCATTTACTTTCTGTTTTCTTTCTCTAACAGCCTTTCTATATTTTTTCACTGGTGCCACTGATGGGCTCACTGCCCAGCTGTAAGCAGTGGATGTTAAGCTAGAGGGAAATAGTGCTTGATCTGCTTACAAATAATGCTTTTCAGAGGAAGGTTTCAGCTTTCTTTTGGGAGGGGGTCATATTTTGGGGCCTGTTAGACAGTAATCTGAGTGCTGGAATTTTTAACCCAGGCCCAGGAGAGAAGCAGGCATGACCAGGAGATTTGGATATTTGTGTCTGAACAGCTGTCTGCAGGCAAATGATGGGGCTGGGGACGGGGAGCGATGAAGACACAGGCCTGTGAGAATGTGGGTGCCTTGGGGACTGTGTGGAGTGACTGTGAGTTGTGGCTGGTACAGATGGGACTTCCTGTGGGGTCGTGTGTGTGTGTGTGCATGCACATGCTCAGTGGCTTCAGCTGTCTTTGACTCTTTACGACCCTATGGACTGCAGCCCTCCAGGCTCCTCTGTCCATGGGATTTTCCTGGCAAGAATACTGGAGTGGGTTGCCATGCCCTCCTCCAGGAGATCTTTCCAGGGATCAAACCCATCTCTCCTTTGTTTCCTGTATTGCAGGTGAATTCTTGACCACGAGCCACTGGGGGTCGTGTAGTTTGAACTAAATCTTCTCTTTAGAGATTTCTTTTTCTGCCACAACCAAGCCAGCACTAGGTAGAAACACATTTGCTCCCAGAAATGGGTTAAACATTGAGTATCTTACGCACAGCTCTGTTTCAGAGGAGCATGCTCTCAGTTTTCTGATTCACCATCCTCAACCCCACACCACTCTCTCGAAGGTTTCCTTCATGTGACTTTGATCACATCACTAGTTTAAACATACTGGAATTCTGTACTTTGGGAGTTGCTGTCCCCAAACATAATCTTAATTTTCTAAGAGCCCGAAATGAAAGAGTGTGAATCTATAGGACAATTTTCCCCAATAGACAGTCTGGCAGAAAAATTCTTTAGAAAATTGAAGCAGAAACAAATCTTTCCTAATTGTTGGGTTATTCCAGGTGAAAGTGAGTTTTTGTCATTTCATTATTTTTTGTTCTGCCTTGGATCTTTGGCAGAGCAGAAAAATAGAATCGTTGCCCACATGGTTTCTCATTCTGTAGCTTATCAGTTAAATATTTGAGTAAGAGAAGAAAAACTCACTTTCTCTAGTATCTTTTTCTCCTTCTCCCCTCAAATAGTCTGCTTGAATGTGCCAGGAGATTGCTATATATATATATATATATATA